>CM033631.1:41112265-41169765 GCA_019453435.1 Rhinogobius similis | reverse complement strand
TCATTCTCTGTTCTTTCGTTTGTTCTCTGTTCATCCTCTGTTCTGTTCTTTCTCCGTTCATTCTCTCTGTTCATTCTCTCTGTTCATCCTCTGTTCTTTCTCCGTTCATTCTCTGTTCTGTTCTTTCTCCGTTCATTCTCTCTGTTCATCCTCTGTTCTTTCTCCGTTCATTCTCTCTGTTCATTCTCTCTGTTCATCCTTTGGTCTTTCTCCGTTCATCCTCTGTTCATCCTCCTTTCATCCTCTTCATTCATTCTCCTCCGTTCGTTCGTTTTCCGTTCTTTCTCTGTTCGTTCTCTCTGTTCATCCTCTGTTCGTTCATCCTCCGTTCATTCTCTCTGTTCTTTCTCCGTTCATTCTCTTCGTTCATTCTCTGTTCTTTCTCTGTTCTTTCTCTGTTCATCCTCTGTTCATCCTCCCATCTTTCTCTGTTCATTCCCCTCCGTTCGTTCATCCTCCGTTCATTCTCTGTTCTTTCTCTGTTCTTTCTCTGTTCATCCTCTGTTCATCCTCCGTTCTTTCTGTGTTCATTCTCTCTGTTCATCCTCTGTTCATTCTCTCTGTTCTTTCTCTGTTCATTCCCCTCCGTTCATTCTTTCTCCGTTCTTTCTCTGTTGATAATTCGATTCATCCTCTGTTCATCCTCCCATCTTTCTCTGTTCTTTCTCTCTGTTCTTTCCCCTCCGTTCGTTCTTTCTCTGTTGATAATTCGATTCTTACTCTGGAGCGGAGCGCGGAGCCGTGATGTTTCTACTTGATTGACTCTGAATAAAAGCAGCGTCTGCCTCAGAAATGACTTTGGCTTCGCTCTCGCCTCCAACTCCACCTTTGGAGATTATTTCGCCGCAGATTCCGTCCGTCGAGAGTCGCTTTTATGAGAAGAACGTGGACCGAACCGGCGAGGGAACGGACCGCGAATTAATGTCTGCAATTACAGAAAAAAGAAGGTCGAGGCTCGAAAAAAAAGCAAGGCGGAACGAGATCAAAGCGTGACTATCAAACCTGCGTGTTTGGAGTTTAAATATTTAATAAAAAGAGCGAAACCTGGAGAATATGAGATTAGAGGAGCGGCTCTGAGGCGGAACAAAGGGAATTTCAAACAAGCAAAATAAAGTAAATCAATGAGAGCAAAGCCACATCTCAGAGGAGTTTGAACAAGAGAGAGAGCGTGTAAAAAGAGAGGATTTATGCAGAAAACAAACAATACCATCAATGTTCAGCAAACGACGAACACCGGCCGTGGAAAATCTGTGAACGCCAACCGTGATCCGTGGACTTTAAGTTCGGCTTTTGTTTTATTTTGGGGGGGGTTGTTTGTTTTTTGTTGAATTGGTTCTTTTGGGGTTTTTTTTTTTAGTTTTTGTTGGGGTTTTTTGAGTTTTTGTTGAGTCATTTTGAGGTTGTTGTTTTTTTTTCCAATTATGCCCTTTTAAGTTTTATATATGTATATATTATTCTATAAAAAAAATCACAATGAATGATAATCCTGAAGCCACCTCCCACACAGTAACACAAAAACTCCAGTAAAACGTTTTCCAAATGAACAATCGCGTAAAAATCATGAGCTGCAAATAATAAATAGCAGATTAAAACACCCTCTACACCGGAAAGTGTTCATAAATGACCAAAAAATAACAAAAGGTTACTTGTTAGTCCAAAGAAAAGACAAATATTGAGCCCCAAAAATACAGTTCTATCTTTCATTTCTAAAATAATAAATCAATATAATTACCGCGACACGACAGAACAAACCAACAAACCAAAAACGGGCCAAACACTTTTCACCCGCAAGCGGTGCTGAAGGCCTCGCGCTCCACCAATGACACGAATGAGGCAGACGGAGGAAATGTCTGGGGCCCATTGAAACTGAATTTAGTGTCATTTTTATTATCAACAGACAGATTCTCCTCGTGACGTCGGTGAAATCGAAATGACTCCACGACGTGTTTTTAGTGAATCATTTGCACCGAATCAGAAATGTCAGCGATTTACATTAATAAACATTCATTTCATGTTTTAAGACGGACAAAATCAGCTACAGCCTTTTAATTAATACTTTTAAATAAGCAAGTGTCTTTAAGGCTCGTCTTTGTGTGGGACGTTTAGCGTCTCGTTCCGGTCGTTATTTTCCGTGTTGTCGTGGCTTCCCTCCTCGGCGTTCACACCTGTCGTGCGTTTGGACTCGTGCATTAGCTGATTAGCTCGTCTGCGCGGCGCTAAACCCCGGAGTGACCCATCGATCCCGGCGCGGCGGTCGTCCCCTCCTCTCCGTCTCATCAGCGCCTCTTTAAAAGCCCCGTCCTGCTCTGGTGCAGATTTACGAGCGACGGAGGCCCCTCTTCTGCCGCCGCCGGACGCTTCCGCAGAGACACCTCCAAACCCCGCGCCGTAAAACACCACGACGGGCGCTTCATTCAGATGCAGAGAGCGCCGCTTTAATGAAGGGGACATTAATCACATTTGTGTAAAAGTGAAAAGGCCTGAGTGAAGAGCTGAGCCGTGAGCCACAAATCAGAGACTTTTGTCGTCTTGTCAAACTAAACTTCTACAAATTACCTTCATAAAGTACTAAAGTGGATCACTTTTTCTGGAGTTTAGTCAGAAAAAGTATTTATTTATTCTGTTTTGACATTTTGATTTAATAATGCCTACTGTCCACTAAAAGCATCAAAAATGTGACTTAAAAGACAAAAATGCAAACGTAAAAGACTAAATTTAGACTAAAAATGACAAAAATGTCATCGAAAGGGACAAAAATGTGACTAAAAGTGATAAAAATGTGACTTAAAGTGACAAAAATGCGATTTAAAGTGACAAAATGTTACTGAAAGGGCCGAAAATGCGACTAAACGTGACAAAAATGTGACTTTAAAGACAAAAATGCAACCGTAAAAGACTAAATTTAGACTAAAAATGACAAAAACGTGACTTAAAGTGACAAAAATGTCATCGAAAGGGATGAAAATGCGACAAAGTGACAAAAATGCGACTTAAAGTGACAAAATGTTACTGAAAGGGACGAAAATGCGACTAAACGTAAAAAAACGTGACTAAAAGAGACACAAAAGCGACTGAAAGTGATAAAAATGCGACTAAAAGGACAACAAAAGAAACAAATATGATTAAAAAGACAATAACAGAACCACTCTGTGCCGTTAAACACCACAGATTCAGCGCTTGTCTGTGATTCAAGTGGAGTTTCTTGTGTTTTTGTGCAGGACGTTTAGACGAACGCTCCGACTCTTGTCAAATCTAACCCGTTTTTTTTCCTTCTCCAGATTTGGAAAGAACCGTAAAGACGAGCGTCCCGGGGAGAAGATGGACAGAAAAGGCTCGTCCAAGTGGAGACCAGAGGAAACGGCAGACGAGGACACTCTGAGGATGAGGCTGGAGCAGGAGAGGTCAGTGTCGGAGGTCACAGGTCACAGGAGAGGTCAGAGGTCGCACGACTATCAAGCAGCAGTTTGTCGTGTTTAGACGGAAGAATACGCAGAGTCTGTGATGATTTAAGGCTTAAAACAGCAGAAGATTCTCAGATAAATGACGTCGATGATCTGAAAATGCGTCCCGGACAGAAGGAGCTCAGCAGGAAGTGTGTTTGACGCTCGGAGGGAGAGGACTTTCTGATAAACATTCCCCAAAGTAGGTGTGTTTTTGATGAAGAACGTTGTTAGAACAGGATTAAAAGAGAAAATGTCCTTGTAGCAGAAGCAGTGTTTCCCAACCAGGGGTACGGGGCCCCAGGGGGTACGTGAGGAATCACCAGGGGGCCCTTGGAATGGCTTCAGGTTTTAAAGGGCGTATGACGGGTTTTTACGATTTTCTAATTTTGACTTTATTCCGTGTATTAATACTTGTTGTGAATATAAATTATAGTTTTACACCAGTCGGGAGCTGTTTGTGGAGAAAAGTCGAAAAATCTGTCGAACATTATGCAGGAAGTAAACAAACTGATGACATCACACTGTGAGACAAAGGTCATGCATAATTTACACAACTTTTTGGACCCTTTAAACATTGATTCAACAAAATAAAGGAGTCATGTGTTTCTCTTTGTCAAATGAACAAAATCTGTGACATTAGATGAGTCTTGGCCCAGTGTACAGTTTGGTTGCTATGGTGATTTCCCAGTGTGATGTCATACTTTACAACCAGGAAGTAAAATCGAAAACCTAAAAAATAGCTAAACTGGGGTAAAATTTGTAAATATTTCAGTAAAAATTGCGACTGAAATGACAAAAAAACTACTGAAAATAACAAACAATAACACATTTGTTTCTCTCTAAAACGACGTTCTGGCGTTAAACCCTGCAGCCGTTCAGACCTCAGACACGTCCGGAAACACAAAAGCGGCTCCTCGACTTCGTCTCCTCGGACGTCGAAGCCCCTGGACGTGATTAAAACTCTTACGGCATCGATGTGAACCCGCGCTCACACGTGACGCTTATTAAACCAAAGTGAAGCCGCCGCTTTAGCCCCGAGAGGAACATGAAAAGTCTTAATATCAGAAGGTAACGATTATGGCCGATGTAAAGTGCCCTTCTGCGACTCGAGCCGCGGTTTTATTACGACGGGAGCGACGCTTTTGTGAGAGCGAGTCACCCAAAAAGTACAATTAAATCCCTCCGGCGCGCTCTTCTTCTGCCGTAATCTGCCGCGGCCACACAGCGCCGGCCGCCGTCTGAAAATGCCAAAGTTCTTAATTCCACTTCCCTAATTAAGTCCCCTGGTCCGGACACGGCCAGCTCGTTAGCATAATCTCGTTATTGTAACTCCGAGCCAATAATATTATAATGGGCTGCTCTTTACTTTTAATTGGCGGGAGGTTAGCGTCAATGCTACGTGAGCGGTTCGGCTGCGGAGCGCGATAACGGCTAAAGTTCAGGGATTTAAGTTATTTAATTAAAGCCACTAAAGAGGAAAGAGTTAGAAATCAGAAATAGTGTATTATTTTTGACATTTTGATTTAATAATGTCACTGTCGCCTGTCGACTAAAACCGGCAAAAATGCACCTGAAAGTGACAAAAATTAGATTAAAAAGACAAAAATGCGACTGAAAATGACAAAGGAAGACTAAAATAAGGACAAAAATGTGACTGAAAAGACAAAAATGCACCTGAAAATTACATAAATTAGATTAAAAAGACAAAAATGCGACTGAAAGTGACAAAAATTAGATTAAAAAGGCAAAAATGCGACTGAAATGACAAAAAAACAACTGAAAATAACAAAAATGTGACTAAAATGACAAATATAAGACTAAAAGAAGGACAAAAATGTGACTGGAAGTGACAAATTATTTTAAAAAGACAAAAATGTGACTGAATTGACAAAAAAAACCTGAAAATGACAAAAACGTGACTTAAATGACAAAAGTAAGACTTAAAAAGGACAAAAATGTGACTGAAAATGACAAAAGCTGCAACTAATGATTATTTTAGAGTTTAGTTAGCGCTAATGCTACGTGAGCGGTTCAGCTGCAGAGCGCGATAACGGCTAAAGTTCAGGGATTTAAGTTATTTAATTAAAGCCACTAAAGAGGAAAGAGTGTGTGCTTCGTTAAAAATCAGAAATAGTTTATTATTTTTGACATTTTGATTTGATAATGTCACTGTCGTCTGTCGACTAAAAGCCGCAAAAATGCACCTGAAAGTGACAAAAATGTAACTGAAAATGACATAGATTAGATTAAAAAGGCAAAAATGTGACTGAAAGTGACATTTTGCGACTGAAATGACAAAAAAAACAACTGAAAATAACAAAAATGTGACTGAAAGTGACTAAAAGACGGCGGCAACATGCGGCGCTAGCTGTCAATCAAACCTGTTGCTAACACGAGCGAAACCGCCCCCTGGAAAAGGAAGCCCCTGATTGGTCAGTTATTGTTGTAATAAGTTGATTGTGAAGAACATGACTTTAATCAAAGCCAGATCCTGTGGAGCGTCACACATTTTAGCTCCAGATGTGAGTTTGACAGAAGCCGTTAGAGAAAAGACCCCAGTGTCACAGGAAGAGGGCGGAGCTCCACTGAAGGAGGAACAGCCTCCGGGGTCACTTCCTGTTTGTTCACTTCCTGTTTGTTCACTTCCTGTTTGGGACGCAGCGGAGCAGCTCTGGACGTCCATGGATTACAGTCTATGTTTGTGGGCTGGACCTGATCTGAGGGCAGCGTCTGTGGCAGAGTGGTTATCCCCTCCTGCTTTAGTCCTGGTTTAGTCCTGGTTTAGACATGATTTAGTCCTGGTTTAGTCCTGGTTTAGTCCTGGTTTAGTCCTGGTTTAGGTCTGATTTAGGTCTGGTTTAGTCCTGGTTTAGTCCTGGTTTAGGTCTGATTTAGTCCTGGTTTAGTCCTGGTTTAGGTCTGGTTAGTCCTGGTTCAGTCCTGGTTTAGTCTTGGTTTAGTCCTGATTTAGTCCTGGTTTAGTCCTGGTTTAGACCTGGTTTAATCCTGGTTTAATCCTGGTTTAGCCCTGGGCCACTGGGGTCCTGTTGGACCTTGTAAGGACTGTTTAAATCCGGTTTAGGTCCCAGCAGGACCCGGAGGATTAACCCGGCCCCAGGGCGTCCCAGATCAATATTCTGACGTGAGACGAGGAACTGGAGCAGCAGCTCGACTGATAAAACCAGCACAGACTGTTCTCCACCACGAGAGAAAAGATTCTGTTTAAAATGTGTAGAAATACGGAAAGAAAGAAAGGAAACAGAAAGAAAAGAAATGAGAAAGAAAGAAAGGAAGAAAGAAAGAAAGAAAGAGAGAAAGAAAGAAAGAAAGAGAAGGAAACGATGGAGGAAAAGATGGAGGAAAAAACATAAGGGGAAAAAGAAAGAGAAAGAAAGAAAAAGAGAAAGAATAAGAATGAGCAGACTAAAGCCGTGTTGTGGTAAAAGGCTGGCTCTGTCAGAGGACGTCGTACTCGTCTTCTCCCTCGACAGAACAGAGCGGCTCATTGTTCTAAAGGTCAAGCCCTCCACGTTTGAGAAGCGGCTCCTTATCTCTGCTCCGGAGCCAAACTTCAGCAGCTCCTTATCTCTGCTCCGGAGCCCGAGCCTCGGCTGTTTCCTGAGTCTGTGAAGGAACAACGGGAATGTGGGACAGAGCTGCAGCTAACAAGGCAACAAAAACAACAAGAACATAAGAAAAACATAACTGAACTAACAAAAACACGACTTAAAGTGACACAAACGTAACTAAAACACGACTATAAGCAACAAAAACAAGACTGAAAGCAACTAGAACAGGATTATATACAGCAAAAATACAGCAAATATGCAAACAACTAAAACATGACTAATCAAATCAAATCAAATCAATTTATTTTTATAATGCCCAAAATCACAACAACAGTTGCCTCGATGGGCCACAGGTAAAAGCAGTTCAGATAACTGTCCCAGAATGCCCCTGTCCTTTGACCCTCCTTCGCGGCGAGGAAAAACTACAAAAAACCCCATGGGAAAAAGTAGAAACCTCGGGGAGAACCACAGTGAAGGAGAGATCCTACTCCCACGGACGGACAGACTATATACAACAAAAACAAGACTAAAAGTGACAAACACAAAAGGCAACTATAAGCGGCAAAAAATGCACCAAAAAAAACTCAAAAACATGACTATAACCAACTAAAATAACTGAAAGTGACAAATGCAGCTAAAAGGCGACTGTAAGCGACACAAACTCAACTAAAAGTGACAAAAAAATTACTAAAAGCGACAAAAAACGCACCTATAACACGACTCTAAACAAGTAAAACATGACCAAAGGCAAGAAACACGGCTTAAACCAGTAAAAACAAAACTAAAAGCGACAAAAACACAACATGAACCACTGATGAATGCTTTGTGTTGAACTATGTGGTCGATCTCGTCTTCGTTTAATTCCTGAATTACACGACGCAGAGGAGGCTCCGGTCGCCTCCAGCAGAGCATTATTCACTTTTGTTTAACGTATTCGCGCTGGCTGCGGTGGTCCCTGGAGCGGCGCGGGGTTTTGTGGATTCAGCGTTTGTTTGAGAAAGTGCGGTTCCTCCGAGATCGGGTTCAGACCCAGAGGACGAGCCGAGATCTGAGAGCAGGAACGGGAGGAGGCGGCAGGATTAGCATTCGCTGGGAAAGTGTGCATTCTCTGCCGCGTTTGTCGCCCGAGTCGAACTGGAAATGGAAATGTGGATGGGCTTCACTTCTGAGTCAAAAAAATCTGTTTTAAATTTAACTTGAAGCAACAAAAACACGACTTAAAGAGACAGAAACGCAACTAAAAGCACCAAAAACACAACTTAAAGCAACAAAAATGCAACTTAAAGCAACAAAAATGCAACCGAAAGCAACAAAAACGCTAATAATAGTGACATAAACAGAACTTAAATCGACAAAAACACAACTAAAAGCAACAAAACAAGAATTAAAGCCAAAGAAACGCAACTAAATGCAATAAAATGAGACTAAAAGCAACAGAAATGCAACTAAAAGCAACAAAACGAGACTTAATGCAACAAAAACACAACTTAAAGTGACAAAACAAGACTACAAGTGGGAAAGAAAGGCAACTAAAAGCTAGAAAACGCAACTAGATGCAATAAAATGAGACTAAAAGTTAAAAAGTGACAAAACTACAACCAAAAGCGACAAAAACGCCAGTAAAAGTGATCAAAAACATGACTTAAAGCAACATAAACGCAACTAAAAGTGGCATAAACGAAACCTAAAGTGACAAAACGAGACTTTTAGCGACAAAAACGCAACTAAATGTGACAAAAAACATGACTAAAAGACTTGGGGATGGTTGGTAGTTCACTCCTTGGTTGGTTCATTGGTTGGCCCGTTTGTTCGATCAGTGGTTGGTGGGTCGTTGGTTGCTTGTTGGTTGGTTGATTGGCTCACTGGTTAGTTGTTTGGTTCGTTAGTTGTTTGGTTTGTCTGTTAATTGGTCCGTTGGTTCTCTCTTTGGCTGGTCGTTGGTTCGTTCGCTCATTGGCTGGTCGTTGGTTGGTTCGCTCTTTGATTGGTTTGCTTGGTTGTTGTTTTGGAGCTGGTTGCAGTCGCGTGACGTCCTGCGCCTCTCGCACTCTTTTTTTTTTGTCTGTCTGTTAAACGACCTTCATACAACGCTGCACATACATGTCTCCTGATCAAACACGCCCCCCTCTGAGGTCATTCAGTTTATTTAACCGTCTTTTCTGCTGTGATCTGACCGCGCATAGATCGAAAACATAAAACGGAAACGAGGTAGAGTTCACTTTCCCAGAGACAATGGCTGACTCGAGCACACTCTACCGCCGTGCCGTCATCAGTCGTTCTGAATCATTCGTATCCTGACGAGAGACTCTGTCCTCACTCTGTCCCGTGCTTCTCCTCCAGGATCCAGGCGAAGACCCGGGAGCTGCGCGAGCGTCAGGCCCGAGAGCGAGACTACGCCGAGATCATGGACTTGCCCAGGTCTCCGGACAGACCGTCGCAGGAAGATCACCTTTACTCCGGGTTGAACGCTCTGAGCGGCCCCTCGTCGTACGGCCCCGCGGAGGATTACCACCTCCACGGTCTGTCGCCGCAGCACCACGGTCTGTCGCCGCAGCACCACGGTCTGTCGCCGCAGCACCACGGTCTGTCGCCGCAGCACCAGCACCATCTCTCCGATTCGGTCTACACTCAAGTGAGCAGAAGCCGCGCCGAGAGACCCCCCTCCGCCGACAGGTAGGACACGAAACCGCGCTCGACAGACGCTTTGAAAGGCCAGGGTTTGAGCTGAAATGTCGTGGTGTGTTGTCGTCTTTTTGGTTGGTTGATCGTTGGCCCTTTAGGGACTCGTGTGGCAGTAGAAGTCCTGATGGTTGAGGGATGGTTGATCGTTTGGTCGTTTGACTGCAGTCTGTGGTGGAACTGTTCAGGCCTGATGTTTGATGTTCAGGGCTGATAGATTCAGTTGGCAATGTGTCATTTTAAAACATGTATTGTTTATTTCCCTTGATTTAGCCGCGTACAAAACCCAATGAGATTGAAGTCTTTTTCGAGGTTTACCTGAGCCAAAAGGAAAACTTGCAGCCCACAATCATGTGTACATTTAATCAAGGGACATTTAAAAGCACAAACACTTTTCATATAATTCTCATTAAAACCCCTCAGTGAAACCAACTCATACCTCAGTTCAGACTATAGAGCTCCAAGCTGTGTGAGCAGCATAACTGATGGCACGACCGTATACACAGATAGTGACCTCTACACAAGGGCCTCAGATAGTGACCTTCTACACAGGGGCCTCAGATAGTGACCTTCTACACAAGGGCCTCAGATAGTGACCTTCTACACAAGGGCCTCAGATAGTGACCTTCTACACAAGGGCCTCAGATAGTGACCTTCTACACAGGGGCCTGAGATAGTGACCTTCTACACAAGGGCCTCAGATAGTGACCTTCTACACAAGGGCCTCAGATAGTGACCTTCTACACAAGGGCCTCAGATAGTGACCTTCTACACAGGGCCTCAGATAGTGACCTTCTACACAGGGGCCTCAGATAGTGACCTTCTACACAGGGGCCTCAGATAGTGACCTTCTACACAAGGGCCTCAGATAGTGACCTTCTACACAAGGGCCACAGATAGTGACCTTCTACACAAGGGCCTCTGATAGTGACCTTCTACACAAGGGCCTGAGATAGTGACCTTCTACACAGGGGCCACAGATAGTGACCTTCTACACAAGGGCCTCAGATAGTGACCTTCTACACAGGGCCTCAGATAGTGACCTTCTACACAGGGGCCTCAGATAGTGACCTTCTACACAGGGGCCTCAGATAGTGACCTTCTACACAGGGGCCTCAGATAGTGACCTTCTACACAAGGGCCACAGATAGTGACCTTCTACACAGGGGCCTCAGATAGTGACCTTCTACACAGGGGCCTCAGATAGTGACCTTCTACACAGGGGCCTCAGATAGTGACCTTCTACACAGGGGCCACAGATAGTGACCTTCTACACAGGGGCCTCAGATAGTGACCTTCTACACAGGGGCCACAGATAGTGACCTTCTACACGGGGGCCTCAGATAGTGACCTTCTACACGGGGGCCTCAGATAGTGACCTTCTACACAGGGGCCTCTGATAGTGACCTTCTACACAGGGGCCTCAGATAGTGACCTTCTACACGGGGGCCACAGATGGTGACCTTCTACACAAGGGCTTCAGCTTTTTTCCTTTTGATAAAAACATTTCCCGGTGAATTCAAAGTCAAGTAACAGTTGTGTTTTACCTGACGACGTTGACATAACCTCAGAAAAAGCAGAAGTAGCGTTCGTCGATTGAGTATTAAACCTGGATGTGGAGCTTGGGTTGTTGTTGTGGTAAACGTAGCGCTCCCATCGACTGAGGCCAGCTAGCATCACATTTAGCCGCAGCTACTGTTAGCTTTCTGTGATATTTAAACAAACACATGCCGTTGGTCCACTTTGTTCTTCCTGTTTTTGTCTGTTTGGTATCAGAGCTGCACGGGGGAAATGATGTAATGTAACTCTCCTCTCTCCATCAGTACTCCTCCTCCTCCTCCTCCCCTCCTCCTTCTTTGTCCCTCTCCTCCTCCTCCTCCTTTGTCCCTCTCCTCCTCCTCCTCTTCCTTTATCCCTTTATCTCTTCTCTCCATCAGTACTCGTCCTCTCTCCTCCTCCTTCTCCTCCTTTATCCCTTTCCTCCTCCTTTGTCCCTCTCCTCTCTCCCTCTCCTCTTCCTACTCCTCCTTTGTCCCTCTCCTCCTCCTCTTCTTTTATCCCTCTCCTCCCCCTCTTCCTTTGTCCCTCTCTTCCTCCTCCTTTATCCCTCTCCTCCTCCTCCTCCCTCCCCTCCTCCTCCCTCTCCTCCTCCTCCCTCTTCCCCTCCTCCTCCCTCTCCTCCTCCTCCTTTGTCCCGGTCCTCTCTCCCTCTCCTCCTCCTCCTTTATCCCTCTCCTCCTCCTTTTTCCCTCTCATCCTCCTCCTCCTTTATCCCTCCCCTCCACCTCCTCCTCCCTCTCCTCCTCCTCCTTTATCCCTCTCCTCCTCCTCCTTTGTCCCTCTCATCCTCCTCCTCATTGTTCCCTCCCCTCCACCCTCTCCTCCCTCTCCTCCTCCTCCTCCTCTTCCTTTATCCTTCTCCTCCTCCTTTGTCCCTCTCCTCCTCCTCCTCCCTCTCCTCCTCCTTATCCTTTGTCCCTCTCCTCCTCCCTCTCCTCCTCCTCCTCCCTCTCCCTCCCCTCCTCCTGCTCCCTCCCTCTCCTCCTCCTTTATCCCTCTCCTCCTCCCTCTCCCTCTCCTCCTCCTCCTCCCTCCCCTCCTCCTCCTCCCTCCCCTCCTCCTCCTTTATCCCTCTCCTCCTCCTCCTTCCTCTCCGTCTCCTCCTCCTCCTCCCTCCCCTCCTCCTCCTCCCTCCCCTCCTCCTCCTTTATCCCTCTCCTCCTCCTCCTTCCTCTCTCCTCCCTTCCTCCTCCTCCTCCCTCTCCTCTCCTCCTCCTCCTTCCTCTACTCCTCCTTATCCTCCCTCTCCTCCTCCTCCTCCTTTATCCCTCTCCTCCTCCTCCTCCCTCTCCTCTCTCCATCCGTACTCCTGTCCTCTTCCTTCATCCCTCCACCTCCTCCTCCTCCTCCCCCCTCTCTCCCTCTCCTCCTCCTCCTCCCTCTCCTCCTCCTTATCCTTTGTCCCTCTCCTCCTCCCTCTCCTCCTCCTCCTCCCTCTCCCTCCCCTCCTCCTGCTCCCTCCCTCTCCTCCTCCTTTATCCCTCTCCTCCTCCCTCTCCCTCCTCCTCCTCCTCCTCCCTCCCTCCTCCTCCTCCTCTCCTCCTCCTCCTCCTTTATCCCTCTCCTCCTCCTCCTCCTTCCTCCCTCTCCTCCTCCTCCTCCTCCTCCCTCCCCCTCCTCCTTCTCCCTCCTCCTCCTCCTTTATCCCTCTCCTCCTCCTCCTTCCTCTCCGTCTCCTCCTCCTCCTCCCTCTCCTCCTCCTCCTCCCTCTCCTCCTCGTCCTCCCTCTCCTCCTCCTCCTCCTTTATCCCTCTCCTCCTCCTCCTCCCTCTCCTCTCTCCATCCGTACTCCTGTCCTCTTCCTTCATCCCTCCACCTCCTCCTCCTCCTCCCCCCTCTCTCCCTCTCCTCCTCCTTTATCCCTCTCCTCTTCCTCTTCCTTTGTCCCTCCCCTCCCCTCCTCCTCCTCCACCTCCTCCTCCCCGTCTCGTTCCTCTTATTGCTTTGCGCCTGACTCTCACCTCGGCTGAAACTCATTTCATCTGGATTTTGGTTTAAATGTCAGCGTCCGTGCTCTTCCTCCTGCCCTTCCTCCTCGTCGATCTCTGAGGTATTACTGAGGTATTACTCCTCCTCTTCCTCATTTCTTTTCCTGAAGTCGGTCCTCTGTAAACAGCCTCTCCTCTTCCATAAAACAGAAATAGGAGTCAAAGTCGCACGCGTTTAAACCGATCGAATGAACAGCTTCTGCCACTAATCGACTAATTGTGGCCATTCAACTGTAAAAAGAAACACTAACGGTTATTTCTACTGCACACTGAGACTTTTTGAACACATTTTTAACCAACTAAAGGTTAAATTGTGGGGCTGAAAGCTTCTAGAGAGTGTATTATTGACGTAAATCTGAAATGGTTCATTCTTTGTTGACGTTTTGATTCAATAACGCCGCTGTATTTGTTGTGAAGGGTCTTTTTGTGCGTGTTTTTTCAACATTTATCGAGTTGCGTTGCATTTTTTGGGTTTAAAAAATCCAACGTGGAAACCACCTGCTGCACCTCTTTTCTGGTGCATACGTGACGCTCCAAAAGGTAAATCAGTCTTTTACGTCTGCGATTGTGAAACCTGGAGGCAGAGTCACTGTTCACAGGACAGAAGGAGCTTGTCTGAGAGAAAAAAAGACTTTTAGGTTTTAGTCCTGCTTTAGACCCATGTTAGACCTGGTTTAGTCCTGCTTTAGACTCGTTTTAGTCCTGGTTTAAACCTGGTTTAGTTCTCTTTAGACCTGGTTTCTCTCTGTCTTGTTTCCTGGTGCAGATTACTTTTTAGTCCTGATTTCTTTCTCTTTTGTTCCTGGTTCAGATGATATTTTAGTCCTGGTTTTGTCCTGTTTCAGACCTGGATTAAACCTGTTTTAGTCGTGGTTTAGTCCTGGTTCAGTCCTGGTTTAGTCCTTGTTTAGTCCTGGTTTAGTCCTTGTTTAGTCCTGGTTTAGTCCTGGTTCAGTCCTGGTTTAGTCCTGGTTCAGTCCTGGTTTAGTCCTGGTTTGGTCCTGGTTCAGTCCTGGTTTAGTCCTGGTTTAGTCCTGGTTTGGTCCTGGTTCAGTCCTGGTTCAGACCTGGTTCAGTCCTGGTTTAGTCCAGGTTTAGTCCTGGTTTAGTCCAGGTTTAGTCCAGGTTTAGTCCAGGTTTAGTCCTGGTTTAGTCCTGGTTTGGTCCTGGTTCAGTCCTGGTTCAGACCTGGTTCAGTCCTGGTTTAGTCCTGGTTTAGTCCTGGTTTGGTCCTGGTTCAGTCCTGGTTCAGACCTGGTTTAGTCCTGGTTTAGTCCTGGTTTAGTCCAGGTTTAGTCCAGGTTTAGTCCAGGTTTAGTCCAGGTTTAGTCCTGGTTTAGTCCTGGTTCAGACCTGGTTCAGTCCTGGTTCAGTCCTGGTTCAGACCTGGTTCAGTCCTGGTTCAGACCCGTCACGAGGTCAGAGTCACTTCCTGGTTCTGTGGGCTCCTCGGGCCTCGTTCAGACCCAGATCCTCTGAGACTCTCAAACGCTTCATTCATAAAAACAGCTCCATTTGTCGTCACCGTTAAGTTTTATTTCCTCTCATGATGTTTTATGGCCTTTACAACCCGCTCTGGAGCACATGCTGCGTCTGGACCTGGTGCAGTCCTGGTGCAGTCAAATCAAATCAAATCAAACTTTATTTATAAAGCGCTTTTCATACAAAAATTGTAACACAAAGTGCTTTCCAGTTTACATATTAAAAATAATTCCCCAAACCTACCCCGACCCCACCATCCCCACAGTAAAGCTTCCACACAAACACACACGCGCATGCACGCATGTACGCACACGCACACACATTGGGCATGTGTGGCTGAATGCAAGTGAACCAGCTGTGAGAGCACCATCAGAGGAGCCGTCTGCACCAGGAGCAGAGAGTCGCCTGCAGCCACAGGACACAGACTCATGACCCAGAGGAGAGACCAGGCACAGACCGACCAAACCTAGTCCTGGTTCAGTCCTGGTTCAGTCCTGGTTCAGTCCTTGTTTAGTCCTGGTTTAGACCTGGTTTAGACCTGGTTTAGTCCTGGTTCGGTCCTGGTTCGGTCCTGGTTTAGACCTGGTTTAGTCCTGGTTTGGTCCTGGTTCAGTCCTGGTTCGGTCCTGGTTTGGTCCTGGTTTGGTCCTGGTTCAGTCCTGGTTCGGTCCTGGTTTAGACCTGGTTTTAGTCCTGGTTTAGACCTGGTTCAGTCCTGGTTCAGTCCTGGTTCGGTCCTGGTTCGGTCCTGGTTTAGACCTGGTTTAGTCCTGGTTTGGTCCTGGTTCAGTCCTGGTTCGGTCCTGGTTTGGTCCTGGTTTGGTCCTGGTTCAGTCCTGGTTCGGTCCTGGTTTAGACCTGGTTTAGACCTGGTTTTAGTCCTGGTTTAGACCTGGTTCAGTCCTGGTTCAGTCCTGGTTCGGTCCTGGTTCGGTCCTGGTTTAGACCTGGTTTAGTCCTGGTTTGGTCCTGGTTCAGTCCTGGTTCGGTCCTGATTTGGTCCTGGTTTAGACCTGGTTCAGTCCTGGTCTAGTCCTGGTTCAGATCAAATGGAGTTGATTCAATTGCGATGCTTTGGTCTGAAACAGGAACAGAATCAAATCACAACGAAATGAGAAAAGGCCCCCGAGCTACACTCTCCCTCCTCCCTCCTCCCCCTCCTTCTCCTCCTCCTCCCCCCCCCCTCCTCCCCCCTCCGTCTCACACAGAAACACTGCTGCTGCTGAAACAATGGCGCTGATCACTGAACCCTCTCTCTCTCTCTCTCTCTCTCTCTCTCTCTCTCTCTCTCTCTCTCCTTCTTCTCCCCCCTTTTCTCCCTCTCTCCACCCTTTGCTTTCTCATTTCTCCCCCTCTCTCCCTCTCCATTGTCTCGTTTCATTCTCTCCCTCTTTTTTCCTTCCTTCCTTCTCTTTTCTTTCTCTCTTTTCCTCTTAACCTCCCCCCTTTTCTCTCCCTCCTCTGTTTTCCTTCTCGTGTATCTCACTTTATCCTCTCCGTTCTCTCTCTCCTTCCTCCCTCTTTTCTTCCTCTCTCTTTTCTCTCCCCCCTCCTCCTCTCCTTTGCTCATCTCATTTTCCTTCTCTCCTTCTTCCTCCCTTCATTCTCTCCTCTTCTCTCTCCCCCCTCTTCCTCTTTCTCCCTATTTCTCTCCCACCACCTCCTCCTTCCTCCCCTCCCTCTCTTCCTGTCCCCATCATCCCTTCCTTTCTCCCTCCCCTCTTCTCTTCTCTTTCTCTTTTCACCTCTCTCTCTTTTTCTCTCTCTCTCTCTCCTCTCCGTCCCCCTCTTCTGTCTCTCCTCTCCCTCCCCCTCTTCTCTCTCTCCCTCCCTCTCTCTTTTTGCAATTGTTTTGACACTTGTAGTTCCATTATTTGTCACTTTTATTCCGTTTTTTTGGTCAATTTTAGCTGTTTTTGCCCCTTTTTGTTGCGTTTTTGTCTGTTTTAGTTGTTTTTTGTCACTTTTAGTCACATTTTACTCCACATTTAGTTCAGATTCAGCCCTAAAGTCAGTCCTAAATCAGTCTTTAGTTAAGGCTCAGTTCCTCTCTAGCCCTCGGTTTTATTCTGGTTTAGTCCTGTCTGGTTTAGTCCTGTTTTAGTCCTGGTTTAGTCCTGTTTTGGTCCTGTTTTGGTTCTGTTTTAGTCCTGGTTTAGTCTTGTTTTAGTCCTGTTTTAGTCTTCTTCTAGTCCTGGTTTAGTCCCGTCTGTTTTAGTCCTGTTTTGGTCCTGTTTTAGTCCTGTTTTAGTCTTGTTTTAGTCCTGTTTTAGTCTTCTTCTAGTCCTGGTTTAGTCTTGTTTTAGTCCTGTTTTAGTCTTCTTCTAGTCCTGGTTTAGTCCTGGTTTAGTCCCGTCTGTTTTAGTCCTGTTTTAGTCCTGTTTTAGTCCTGGTTTAGTCCTGTTTTAGTCCTGTTTTAGTCCTGGTTTAGTCCTGGTTTTAGTCCTGTTTTAGTCCTGGTTTTAGTCCTGGTTTAGTCCTGTTTTTGTCCTGTTTTTGTCCTGTTTTAGTCCTGTTTTAGTCCTGGTTTAGTCCCGTCTGTTTTAGTCCTGGTTTAGTCCTGTTTTAGTCCTGTTTTAGTCCTGGTTTAGTCCTGTTTTAGTCCTGGTTTAGTCCTGTTTTAGTCCTGTTTTAGTCCTGGTTTAGTCCTGTTTTAGTCCTGGTTTAGTCCTGTTTTGGTCCTGGTTTAGTCCTGTTTTAGTCCTGGTTTAGTCCCGTCTGGTTTAGTCCTGGTTTAGTCCTTTCTCGGTCTCAGTCCCAGTCTAATCCTGTTCAAAGACACGACAGAAGCCGCTGCCGTTTGTTTTTCTAATCTCTGAATGTTCAGGACTTTGTGAACCTCCAGCAGCTCGAGTCGTACTTCTGTTTTTGCAAAAGTGCAGAGCGTTTCCAGACGAGCGCGACGTGTTTGAGGAAACACAAACGCCACGAGAGCGAGGGACGTCCTGAGTCTGTCCAGAGGCTGCAGGGGCCTCCAGGGGGCGCCGGAGAGCAGCACAGACAGACGGAAACATCGGACACTCTTGAATCTCGGTTACGTTTGAGTCGTGGGGATGTAACGATCCGGTCGACATCGGGACAGTCTGAGCCGCCAGCCTTCAGTGTCTTTCAGTTTTTAAAGAAAGTGTGTTTGTTTCATAGAACTATTGACCTTATTCTGCCCCGCCCACTTTTGCCGTTTTTTGCACTTTTGTTGTAAACGCACTTCCGTTTGACGAGAACTCCGTTAAAGCTAATGACGAACGAGGGAAAAGTCTGACGCTAAAATGTTACATAAAGTAGATTGATTTGTGTAAAATGTTTAATGAACACGAGCAACAACAAGTCACAACGCAACGATTTCCTGAAAACGTCTTTTTAGTCGAGTAGAACTTATTTTCTGTTGAGCTCGTCTGCTCCGTGTGAACTACAACGGAAACAAGACGGCGGCGCGTACGGAAACTTCAGGAATAAAGTGAATTATTAAACCTGGAAGATGAATCCAAAATGGCCGCCCTGTTCCTCCCTGTGGCCTGAGCTCATTGGTTCATGACCCCAAAAAAATGTCTTACTTCCACATTTACTTCCTGATACGGAGGCGGCCATCTTTGCTTTAGGGGCACCACGTGACCACAATCCCCCATGATGCTTTGAGGGAGCGATCACACAGCTTGTTTTTTTCATGGATGTATGAAATGAACTGGATAAGCCCCGCCCCCTCTGTCCCAGGTTGATTAGTGGTCGTGTGAGGTACTGCAGCCTTTTTCTAAAATGTCACATTATAATCACAGACAGGACTGAATTATTATCAGTATTTAAATAAAATAGAAGGAAATGTTCTTTTCTACCGTTTATAAAATCACAGAAATTACCGTTTTTACCTGTAAGGTGTGTTTTATTTAATTTCAGACGCTTCACATTTGATCAAACATGAAGAACACAATTACAATTAATCAACCTGGGACAGAGGGGGCGGGGCTTATCCAGTTCATTTAATACATCTATGGTTTGGGTCTGAGCGCTAAACCCCCGCTCCCTCTATTTTGTGGTCTATTTTTGTGTGTGTGAGGTCAAAACACGACTAATATTAACAGAACATGACTAAAAATGACAAAGACGTGACGAACAAGTGACAAAAACGCAATTAAAAGTGTCAAAAATGCAACTTAAAGTGATCAAAATGTGACTCGAAGTGACAAAAACGCAACTTAAAGTGATAAAATGCAACTTAAAGTGATAAAATGCAACTTAAAGTGATCAAAATGTGACTTGAAGTGACAAAAATGCAACTAAAAGTGTCAAAAACGCAACTAAAAGTGATAAAATGCAACTTAAAGTGATCAAAATGTGACTTGAAGTGACAAAAATGCAACTAAAAGTGATAAAATGCAACTTAAAGTGATCAAATGTGACTCAAAGTGACAAAAACCCAACTAAAAGTGATAAAATGTGTTTTTGTGAGGCCCGGGCTCAGGAGAACCACAGAACCACACAGGGCTGGAATTCAGTCCCAGAGAAACACAAAGAGCAGCAGAGACTAATCTGAAGACAAACACAGCCTGTGAGGAGGAGGCGGAGACAGGAAGTGAGTTTCCTGCTTCCTGTTGGCCGCGCGGAGCAGGAAGTGAACACGACTCAAGTGGACGCTTCTGTTTCAGGATTGTTTTTGTGGGATTTGAAGGAGACGGAAAGAGCAGATAAAATGAAGTGATAACAAGAACTACTGCTGCTGCTGCAGGGGGCGGGGTTTAACCACTACAGAGGGCGGGGTTTAACCACTACAGAGGGCGGGGTTTAACCACTACAGAGGGCGGGGTTTAACCACCACAGAGGGCGGGGTTTAACCACCACAGAGGGCGGGGTTTAACCACCACAGAGGGCGGGGTTTAACCACCACAGAGGGCGGGGTTTAACCACCACAGAGGGCGGGGTTTAACCACCAGCAGGAGAGGCGTGTGTGGGACGTCCAAATGTGGCCCTCAGGCTTCAGGGCCCAGATTACACTTGTCTCTTTTAGTCAAAAACATGATTATGTTGTGTTTTTGTCGTGTTTAGTTGGGTTTTTGTCGTTCTAAGTTACGTTTTTATCACTTGCACTTGTGTTTTGTCAATTTAGTTTGCGTTTTTGTTTATTTGAATTGCGTTTTTCTTGCTTTAAGTTGTGTTTTAGTCACTTATAGACACGTTTTTGTTGCTTTAGTTGCGTTTGTCACTTTTAGTCGTGTTTTTGTTATTGCGTTTTTGTCGCTTTGAGGTGCGTTTTTGTCACTTTTAGTCGTGTTTTTGTCATTTCAGTTAAGTTTTAAGTATACGTTTTTGTCACTTTTGACATGTTTTACATTTCTGTCGTTCTTAGTTGGGTTTTCATCGCTTTTAGTTGTGTTTGTGCTGATTTGGGTTGCATTTTTGTTGATTTAAATTGCATTTTTCTTGCTTTCAGTTGCGTTTTTGTCGCTTTGAGGTGCGTTTTTGTCACTTTTAGTTGTGTTTTTAGTCGTGCTCCTGTGGCGTGTTTGTTGCTTTTAGTCACATTTTTGTTGCTTTGAGTTTTTATACATTTTTTGTTGTGTAGACATAGTTTTGTTGCGTTTTTGTTGCTTTTAATCGTGTTCTTGTCTCTTGTCATGTTTTTGTCCCCATAGATTTGAAGATTTGAAGCATAAATAAAAGAACATTTGCTGATAATCGTTAAATTACTTTAATTCCACACAATAATCCTCACATCCAGGGCTTCGTTTCAGTCTGGTTTTTAGTCAGTTTTTAGTCCTTTCTCTGCCGTGAGTTTAAGTGTAAAAACAGCACATTTTTGTTGTATTTTCGCGGCTGTTGCTGTTTTCACGGTGATTCTGGTTGTGGGTGAGGCGCTGTGTAATCCTCAGATTAAGGGTCATATTTACATCATTTATGACATTTATTTTGAGTAAATCCTTTAATGTCCTTTTGTGTGATTTAAAGCCCCCCCACGTCTGACTCCAACGGTATTTAAGCATTTACACCAAACACAGCCTTTACCCTTTAATGTGTCCTGCTTTAGACCTGGTTTAGATCTGGTTTAGTCCTGGTTTAGACCTGGTTTAGTCCTTTTTTTAGACCTGGTTTAGATCTGGTTTGGTTTAGATCTGGTTTAATCTTTGTTAAGACCTGGATTAATTCTGGTCTGTGTTAGACCTGATTTAGTCCAGGTTTAGTCTTGGTTTAGACCTGGTTTAGACCTTGTTTAGACCTTGTTTAGACCTTGTTTCAGTCCAGTTTTGGTCCAGTTTTAGACCTTATTTTAGACCTTGTTTTGGTCCAATTTCAGTCCAGTTTTAGACCTTGTTTTGGTCCAGTTTTGGTCCAGTTTTAGACCTTGTTTTGGTCCAGTTTTGGTCCAGTTTTAGACCTTGTTTTGGTCCCGTTTCAGTCCAGTTTTGGTCCAGTTTTAGACCTTGTTTTGGTCCAGTTTTGGTCCAGTTTTAGACCTTGTTTTGGTCCAGTTTTGGTCCAGTTTTAGACCTTGTTTTGGTCCAGTTTTGGTCCAGTTTTAGACCTTGTTTTGGTCTAGTTTTAGACCTTGTTTTGGTCCCGTTTCAGTCCTGTTTTAGACCTTGTTTTAGACCTTGTTTTGGTTTCAGTCCAGTTTTGGTCCCGTTTTAGACCTTGTTTTGGTCCAGTTTTGGTCCAGTTTCAGTCCAGTTTTAGACTTTGTTTTAGACCTTGTTTTGGTCCCGTTTCAGTCCAGTTTTAGACCTTGTTTTAGACCTTGTTTTGGTCCAGTTTTGGTCCAGTTTTAGGCCTGTTTTAGGCCTTGTTTTGGTCCCGTTTCAGTCCAGTTTCAGTCCAGTTTTAGACCTTGTTTTGGTCCCGTTTTGGTCCAGTTTTGGTCCTGTTTTAGACCTTGTTTTAGACCTTGTTTTGGTCCCGTTTCAGTCCAGTTTTAGACCTTGTTTTGGTCCAGTTTTGGTCCTGTTTTAGACCTTGTTTTAGACCTTGTTTTGGTCTAGTTTCAGTCCAGTTTTGGTCCCGTTTTAGACCTTGTTTTGGTCCAGTTTTGGTCCAGTTTTAGACCTTGTTTTGGTCCAGTTTTGGTCCAGTTTTAGACCTTGTTTTGGTCCAGTTTTGGTCCAGTTTTAGACCTTGTTTTGGTCCCGTTTCAGTCCAGTTTTGGTCCAGTTTTAGAATTTGTTTTAGTCCTTGTTTTGGTCCCGTTTCAGTCCAGTTTTAGACCTTGTTTTAGACCTTGTTTTGGTCCAGTTTTGGTCCAGTTTCAGTCCAGTTTTAGACCTTGTTTTGGTCCCGTTTCAGTCCAGTTTCAGTCCAGTTTTAGACCTTGTTTTGGTCCTGTTTTGGTCCAGTTTTGGTCCTGTTTTAGACCTTGTTTTAGACCTTGTTTTGGTCCCGTTTCAGTCCAGTTTTAGACCTTGTTTTAGACCTTGTTTTGGTCCAGTTTTAGACCTTGTTTTAGACCTTGTTTTGGTCCCGTTTCAGTCCAGTTTTAGACCTTGTTTTGGTCCAGTTTTGGTCCAGTTTTAGACCTTGTTTTGGTCCAGTTTTGGTCCAGTTTTAGACCTTGTTTTGGTCCCGTTTCAGTCCAGTTTTGGTCCAGTTTTAGACTTTGTTTTAGACCTTGTTTTGGTCCCGTTTCAGTCCAGTTTTAGACCTTGTTTTAGACCTTGTTTTGGTCCAGTTTTGGTCTAGTTTTAGGCCTGTTTTAGGCCTTGTTTTGGTCCCGTTTCAGTCCAGTTTCAGTCCAGTTTTAGACCTTGTTTTGGTCCCGTTTCAGTCCAGTTTTGGTCCCGTTTTAGACCTTGTTTTAGACCTTGTTTTGGTCCCGTTTTAGACCTTGTTTTGGTCCAGTTTTGGTCCTGTTTTAGACCTTGTTTTGGTCCCGTTTCAGTCCAGTTTTGGTCCAGTTTTAGACCTTGTTTTAGACCTGGTTTTGGTCCAGTTTCAGTCCAGTTTTAAACCTTGTTTTAGACCTTGTTTTGGTCCAGTTTCAGTCCAGTTTTAGACCTTGTTTTAGACCTTGTTTTGGTCCCGTTTCAGTCCAGTTTTAGACCTTGTTTTGGTCCAGTTTTGGTCCTGTTTTAGACCTTGTTTTAGACCTTGTTTTGGTCCCGTTTCAGTCCAGTTTTGGTCCAGTTTCAGTCCTGTTTTAGACCTTGTTTTGGTCCCGTTTCAGTCCAGTTTTGGTCCTTTTTTAGACCTTGTTATAGACCTTGTTTTGGTCCCGTTTCAGTCCAGTTTTAGACCTTGTTTTAGACCTTGTTTTGGTCCTGTTTCAGTCCTGACCTGGATCTCTCTCTGTGAGTAATGTGCATCAGACACAGACCTCGTCCTCGGCTCCAAAAATAACAACAGCCCAAAAACAAACCAAAATAAACGAAGTCCACGACGTTTGTGTGAAAAAAGCACCAGAGACGAGAAAAGACTCCAAGGATCAGCTCAGACACAACAACCTCGTAATGAAGGACATTCTTAATAAACCCTTTGTTTGTGTCACATTTAAACCCTGGGACTGGAACAGGAGCTTTTACTGAGAGAAGACCGTGACCTGGTCCAGGAAAGGGTTAGACCTGGTTTAGACCTGGTTTAGTCCTGGTCTCAGCCCTGGTCCTGGTCTGGTCCTGGCTCTGGTCCTGGCTCTGGTCCCGGCTCCGGTCCCGGTCCTGGCTCTGGTCCTGGTCCTTGCCCTGGCCCTGGCCCCGGTCCCGGTCTTGGTCCCGGTCTCGGTCCTGGCCCTGGTCCTGGTCTCAGTCCTGGTCCTGGCCCCAGCCCCGGCCCAGGTCCCGGTCCTGGTCCTGGCTCTGGTCCTGGTTCTGGTCTCAGCCCCGGCCCCGGTCTTGGTCCTGGCCCCGGTCCTGGCCCTGGTCCTGGTCCTGGTCCTGGCCCTGGTCCTGGCCCTGGCCCTGGCCCTGGCCCTGGTCCTGGTCCTGGTCCTGGCCCTGGCCCTGGCCCTGGTCCTGGTCCTGGTCCTGGTCCCGGTCCCGGCTCTGGTCCTGGCCCAGGCCCTGGTCCCGGTCCCGGCTCTGGTCCTGGCCCAGGCCCTGGTCCTGGTCCTGGTCCTGGTCCCGGCTCTGGTCCTGGCCCAGGCCCTGGTCCTGGTCCCGGTCCCGGTCCCGGTCTCGGTCTCGGTCCTGGTCCTGGTCTCGGTCCCGGTCTTGGTCCTGGTCCCAGCCCCGGCCCAGGTCCTGGCCCCGGCCCCGGTCCTGGTCTAAATGACCCTCTTGTGCTCCTTTTGCCTCGGGACATTCATAAAAAACATCTGCCGTTGAGTCCAGACCGAGTCCAGACCCAGATTCAATGAAGTCTTCAGGTCACATGACGACGCCCTGAGGCTACGGCCAATCAGAGCGCAGGAAACAGACGGCCCACAGTGGGCCTTTTATGGCTCTTTTATGGCTCTTAATGGGCCGATTTGGGAGCTTCACGCTGGATTGTGTGTCTGAGGCCTGGGTCTGTCCGAGGGCCGTCTGAGGGCCCGGTCTGTCTGAGGGCCCGGTCTGTCCGAGGGCCCGGTCTGTCCGAGGGCCCGGTCTGTCCAAGGGCCGTCTGAGGTCTGGGTCTGTCCGAGGGCCGTCTGAGGGCCCGGTCTGTCTGAGGGCTCAGTCTGTCTGAGGGCCCGGTCCGTCTGGGAGCCCGGTCTGTCTGAGGGCCCGGTCCGTCTGAGGCCTGGGTCTGTCCGAGGGCCGTCTGAGGGCCCGGTCTGTCTGAGGGCCCGGTCCGTCTGAGGGCCCGGTCTGTCCGAGGGCCGTCTGAGGGCCCGGTCCGTCTGGGAGCCCGGTCTGTCTGAGGGCCCGGTCTGTCTGAGGGCCCGGTCTGTCTGAGGGCCCGGTCCGTCTGAGGCCTGGGTCTGTCCGAGGGCCGTCTGAGGGCCCGGTCTGTCTGAGGGCCCGGTCTGTCTGAGGGCCCGGTCCGTCTGGGAGCCCGGTCTGTCTGAGGGCCCTCTGAGGGCCCGGTCTGTCTGAGGGCCGTCTGGGGGCCCGGTCCGTCTGAGGGCCCGGTCTCTCTGAGGGCCCGGTCTGTCTGAGGGCCGTCTGAGGGCCCGGTCTATCTGAGGGCCCGGTCCGTCTGAGGGCCCGGTCCGTCTGGGGGCCCGGTCCGTCTGAGGGCCCGGTCCGTCTGGGGGCCCGGTCCGTCTGAGGGCCCGGTCCGTCTGGGGGCCCGGTCCGTCTGAGGGCCCGGTCCGTCTGTGGGCCCGGTCCGTCTGGGGGCCCGGTCCGTCTGAGGGCCCGGTCCGTTCTGGGGCCCGGACCGACTGAGGGCCCGGTCCGTCTGGGGGCCCGGTCCGTCTGAGGGCCCGGTCCGTCTGGGGGCCCGGTCCGTCTGGGGGCCCGGTCCGTCTGAGGGCCCGGTCCGTCTGGGGGCCCGGTCCCATAGACTCCACAGATCATTGGACCGCGTTAGCCTGTTAGCCTGTTAGCCGCCGCGTTCCAAACAGGAAGTGTCCAGGAGGCTCCTCCTCCCACAGTCCATCGATGTACAGTCTGTGGTTTGACCAGAGCCTCGTCCACCTGAACGAGGGACACGTCTCACCACAACACTCTATAAAGTCGAGTGATTTGTGTCTAATGTTTAACAAACGGGACGTCACTCTGTGATTCATGAGGAATGAAAACGACTTTAGTCCAAGTGGAACTTATTTTCTGCCGAGCTCCGCCCCTCGTTTAAAAAAAACAAAATGAGGGACATATAAACCAGGTCTAAACCAGGACTCAACCAGGTCTAAATCAGGACTAAACCAGGTCTAAACCAGGACTGAACCAGGTCTAAATCAGGACTAAACCAGGTCTAAACCAGGACAAAAACAGGACTGAACCGGGTCTAAACCAGGACTAAACCAGGACTGAACCAGGACTGAACCAGGACTAAACCAGGACTAAACCAGGACTGAACCAGGACTAAACCAGGACTAAACCAGGACTGAACCGGGTCTAAACCAGGACTAAAACAGGACTAAACCAGGACTGAACCAGGACTAAACCAGGACTGAACCAGGACTAAACCAGGTCTAAACCAGGTCTAAACCAGGACTAAACCAGGACTAAACCAGGACTGAACCAGGACTAAACCAGGTCTAAACCAGGTCTAAATCAGGACTGAACCAGGACTGAACCAG
The DNA here is from genome assembly GCA_019453435.1 of Rhinogobius similis. NCBI lineage: Eukaryota > Metazoa > Chordata > Actinopteri > Gobiiformes > Gobiidae > Rhinogobius > Rhinogobius similis. The sequence continues at coordinate 41,143,967 of CM033631.1, read as the reverse complement.
GATTAAACCAGGACTAAACCAGGTCTAAACCCGGTCTATAGTGAACCTGCTGTAATAGTCTTGATGAATATGTAAATGAGCTGTTTATGAATATGTAAATGAGGTGTTGGGGTGTAATTGCTGCTTGTGTTGCGGGTGTTTTACATTTTAACTCTTTATCGAGCGCGGGCTTCACCTGGTGCTGCAGCTCGTCGTTTTATCGATGGATTTTATTGATCGACTGAGGCTTAATCTCAGAATGAAGTGTTCAAGCTTAACAAGCTTTATTTAAACGAGGACAGACGACAGCGCTGGATTCTTCTGAAGTAAACCCTCTGATGTTTGATGTTCGAACACGACGAACTGAACTGACAAACGACTGAGATATGAACCGAACAGAACCGTTTAATCAAGGTTTTGTTGCGTCCAGTCGCGAATTTGACGTTTTCAATGCTATAGTCACGTTTTTGTTGCTTTTAGTCACGTTTTTGTCGCTTTTAGTCATTTTTTTTGTCTCTATTAGTCACTTTTTTGTCGCTTTTAGTCGCGTTTTTGTCGCTTTTAGTCACGTTTTTGTCTCTTTTAGTCGTGTTTGTTAGATTTAGTCACGTTTTTTGTTGCTTTTAGCCTTGTTTTTGTCTCTTTTGGTTGAATTTTGTTGCTTTTGGTCGATTGTGGCGCTTTTAGTCAACATTATGTTGCTTTTAGTTGTGTTTTTGTCACATTTAGTCCTGTTTTTATCGCTTTTAGCCTTGTTTTTCTCTTTGGTACATTTTTATTATATATTATTATATTTAATTTTAGTCGCTTTTAGTCGAGTTTTTGTCGCTTTTAGTCAATTTTGAGTCTCTTTTATTAAAGTTTTTGTCTCTTTCATTCGAGTTTTTGTCTCTTTTAGCCTTGTTTGTGTGGTTTTCAGTTGCGTTTGTGTGGTTTTCAGTTGCGTTTGTGTGGTTTTCAGTTGCGTTTGTCTCTTTTATCCTTGTTTGTGTCGTTTTTAGTTGCGTTTGTGTGGTTTTCAGTTGCGCTTTGTGTCGTTTTTAGTTGCGTTTGTGTCGCTTTTAGTTGCGCTTTGTGTCTTTTTTAGTTGCGTTTGTGTCGTTTTTAGTTGCGTTTGTGTGGTTTTCAGTTGCGCTTTGTGTCGTTTTCAGTCATGCGTTTGTGTCTTTTTTAGTTGCGTTTGTGTCGTTTTTAGTTGCGTTTGTGTGGTTTTTAGTTGCGTTTGTGTGGTTTTTAGCCTTGTTTGTGTGGTTTTCAGTTGCGTTTGTGTGGTTTTCAGTTGCGTTTGTGTGGTTTTTAGTTGCGTTTGTGTCGTTTTCAGTTGCGTTTGTGTCGTTTTATGTTGCGTTTGTGTAGTTTTCAATTGCGGTTGTGTGGTTTTGAGTTGCGTTGTGTGGTTTTCAGTCATGCGTTTGTGTGGTTTTCAGTTGGGTTTGTCTTTTTTAGTTGCGTTTGTGTCGTTTTTAGTTGCGTTTGTGTGGTTTTCAGTTGCGTTTGTGTCGTTTTTAGTTGCGTTTGTGTGGTTTTCAGTTGCGTTTGTGTGGTTTTCAGTTGCGTTTGTGTGGTTTTCAGTTGCGTTTGTCTTTTTTAGTTGCGTTTGTGTCGTTTTTAGTTGCGTTTGTGTGGTTTTCAGTTGCGTTTGTGTCGTTTTTAGTTGCGTTTGTGTCGTTTTTAGTTGCGTTTGTGTCTTTTTTAGTTGCGTTTGTGTCGTTTTTAGTTGCGTTTGTGTGGTTTTCAGTTGCGTTTGTGTGGTTTTCAGTTGCGTTTGTGTCTTTTTTTGTTGCGTTTGTGTCGTTTTTAGTTGCGTTTGTGTGGTTTTTAGTTGCGTTTGTGTGGTTTTTAGCCTTGTTTGTGTGGTTTTCAGTTGCGTTTGTGTGGTTTTCAGTTGCGTTTGTGTGGTTTTTAGTTGCGTTTGTGTCGTTTTCAGTTGCGTTTGTGTCGTTTTCTGTTGCGTTTGTGTCGTTTTCAGTTGCGTTTGTGTGGTTTTTAGTTGCGTTTGTGTGGTTTTCAGTTGAGTTTTTGTGGTTTTTAGTTGCGTTTGTGTGGTTTTTAGTTGCGTTTGTGTCTTTTTTAGTTGCGTTTGTGTCGTTTTTAGTTGCGTTTGTGTGGTTTTCAGTTGCGTTTGTGTCGTTTTCAGTTGCGTTTGTGTCTTTTTTAGTTGCGTTTGTGTCGTTTTTAGTTGCGTTTGTGTGGTTTTTAGTTGCGTTTGTGTGGTTTTTAGCCTTGGTTGTGTGGTTTTAAGTTTCGTTTGTGTGGTTTTGAGTTTCGTTTGTGTGTTTTTTAGTTGCGTTTGTGTAGTTTTCAGTTGCGTTTGTGTCGTTTTCTGTTGCGTTTGTGTCGTTTTCAGTTGCGTTTGTGTGGTTTTTAGTTGCGTTTGTGTGGTTTTCAGTTGCGTTTGTGTGGTTTTCAGTTGCGTTTGTGTGGTTTTTAGTTGCGTTTGTGTGGTTTTCAGTTGCGTTTGTGTGGTTTTCAGTTGCGTTTGTGTGGTTTTTAGTTGCGTTTGTGTCGTTTTTAGTTGCGTTTGTGTCGTTTTCAGTTGCGTTTGTGTCGTTTTCAGTTGCGTTTGTGTTGTTTTCTGTCGCGTTTGTGTCGTTTTCAGTTGCGTTTGTGTCGTTTTTAGCCTTGTTTGTGTGATTTTCAGTTGCATTTGTGTGGTTTTTAGTTGCGTTTGTGTCGTTTTTAGTTGCGTTTGTGTGGTTTTTAGTTACGTTTGTGTGGTTTTCAGTTGCGTTTGTGTGGTTTTTAGTTGCGTTTGTGTCGTTTTTAGTTGCGTTTGTGTCGTTTTCAGTTGCGTTTGTGTCGTTTTTAGCCTTGTTTGTGTGATTTTCAGTTGCATTTGTGTGGTTTTTAGTTACGTTTGTGTGTTTTTTAGTTGCGTTTGTGTCTTTTTTGGTTGCGTTTGTGTCGTTTTCAGTTGCGTTTGTGTCGTTTTCAGTTGCGTTTGTGTCTTTTCTTGTCGCTGCTGTGGTGTGCGCTCCAGTCTTCTCCAGACCGTCCTCTCTCGTCGCTCTCGTCTCTTTAATAAAAGCCTTTTGTTTCTCGTCCCACATTAAACTCAGCTCCTAACGGCTCGGTCTGTGGCGTTTTGTGGCGTTTTAAATCTGCCTCGGTTACTTTTCCCGGCGGTTCGTCTCTGGCTCAAAGTGGGCCGCAGACGGAGCCTTTATTTCATTTAGCGAGACATAAATTGTTGATCATCTGCAGAGCGTCCCGGGCGGCGCTCCTCGCTCGGGACGCGGCCCACTTTCATGGTTTGTTTGTTTGTGGAAACGAGCCGCGGCAGGAACCTTTAACTGTTGGTGATTATGGAGAAAATGAAGCTGTAAAAACACTCACCGGCCGAGGTTTGGTCTCCTATTATTGCACTTTAGTTAAATATAATTACCATCTGCTGCTTCTGAAAGTCAAGAAATCCACCTCCAATAAAGTTAGACGCATTTCTCTAAAAACACACATTTAAAAAGAGCTTTTTTAACAAAGACTGTGACATTATTAAATCAAAATGTCTAAAGTGATAAACTCATTTTGTTCATACATTTTCTCATTCGAAGCCTTCAGTCCCAACCTTTATTTGGTTAAAAATCTGTTTAAAAAGTCTCAATGTTCAATAGAAATAATCGTTTGAAATCGAACTAAAATGCCATTTTAAGTTTTCACTTTTAGTTTAATTTTTGTGATTTTAGTCACATTTTTGACAATTTAAGTTGCATTTTTGACACATTTAGTTTCATTTTGGTCGTGTTTAGTCACATTTTTGACACATTTAGTTGCATTTTTTTATGCTTTTAGTCACATTTTTGTCACTGTTGGTTGCATTTTTGTCTTTTTAGTTGAATTTTTGGTGCTTTAAGTTACATTTTTGTTGTGTCTTGTTGCATTTTTGTCACGTGTAGTTGCATTTTTTATGCTTTTAGTCACATTTTTTGTCACTGCATTTTTGTCTTTTTAGTCAAATTTTTGATGCTTTAAGTTACATTTATGTTGTGTTTAGTTACATTTTTGTCTTTAGTTGCATTTTTGACGCTTCTCGTCACATTTTTGTTACTTTTAGTTATGTTTTTGTCGGTTTTCATCAAAAGGTGACAGTATTATTAAATCAAAATGTCAAAAAAGAATGAACTTTTTACATTTCTTACTTTCATCAATAATACACTTTTTTCAAACTCATGACTTTTGAGACATTATTGACGTTTTGTGTCACAATTATCATGAATAAAATAATTGTGATTAACATTAAACGGCTGACGGATTGAAAACGTTTTATATTTATTTGATTCAGTATTTTACATAAGCACCATGTTTGATCTTTTTATGTTTCTGTTCTTTGTTTTAAGCAGAAACACAAAATTCAGAAGAGAACGTTGTGTAAAAGTGTCTGATTTAATGACGATGTTCTTTGTTTAAGTTCATTGTTGTTTCTTTTAACGGACGTGGTTTAAGGGACACACTGTGGTTTAAGGGACACACTGTGGTTTAACGGACACACTGTGGTTTAACGGACACACTGTGGTTTAACAGACACACTGTGGTTTAAGGGACACACTGTGGTTTAACGGACACACTGGTTTAAAGGACACACTGTGGTTTAACGGACACACTGTGGTTTAACGGACACACTGTGGTTTAACAGACACACTGTGGTTTAACAGACACACTGTGGTTTAAGGGACACACTGTGGTTTAACAGACACACTGTGGTTTAACAGACACACTGTGGTTTAACAGACACACTGTGGTTTAACAGACACACTGTGGTTTAACAGACACACTGTGGTTTAACGGACACACTGTGGTTTAACGGACACACTGTGGTTTAACAGACACACTGTGGTTTAACAGACACACTGTGGTTTAACAGACACACTGTGGTTTAACAGACACACTGTGGTTTAACAGACACACTGTGGTTTAAGGGACACACTGTGGTTTAACGGACACACTGTGGTTTAAAGGACACACTCGTGATTGAATGTGTACTTTCTCCTTCAAACGGAGCGAGTGCTGCTCGTCTGATCCTCGTTAAACGCTCGGAGCTCGTTCTCTCTGTAGGAGTCGCTAACAGAGATGTTCAGATTAAAGTCCTCGTTCACCTGCTGCTGTTTCCTCTCATTATCCTCCGTCAGATCCTCCGCTCTGAGCGGGGCCGACACAAACCAGAGAAAAGAGTCTGAACAGAAACTCTCTCCTCTCTCTCTGTGCTAACGTTGCATTTTTGAGGCTTTTAGGCAAATTCTTGTCATTGTTAGTTGCATTTTGTTGCTTTTAGTTGCATTTTTTAGGCTTTTGGTCAAGTTTTTTTCTCTGTTAGTTTCATTTTTGTGTTTTTCGTTCCATTTTTGAAGTTTTTAGTCTAATTTTTTTCACTTTTAGTTGCGATTTTTGTCTTTTTAGTTCTATTTTTCATGCTTTTAGTTCCATTTTTAAGGTTTTTAGGCACATTTTTTCACTGTTGGTTGCCTTTTTTGTCTTTTTAGTTCAATTTTCATGCTTTAGTCACATTTTGTCACTGTTAGTTTAATTTTTGTCTTTTTCCATGCTTTTAGTTCAATTTTGGAGGCTTTTTGGCACGTTTTTTACTGTTGGTTGCTTTTATTTTTGTCTTTTTAGTTCCATTTTTCATGCTTTAGTCACATTTTGTCACTGTTAGTTGCATTTATATCTATTTGGTTGCATTTTTGAGGCCTCTAATTAAGGTTTTCTCACCCAATAGTTGCATTTTTGTCTTTTTAGTTGTATTTTTGGCACGTTTATTTGTATTTTTTTGTTGCATTTATTTGCATTTTTGATGCTTTTAGTGGATTTTTTTCCGCACAAATCACAACCCATTATGGCTGGTCTTTTTATCGTCCTAATGACATTACAGTTCCATCTGTAATGTCCTCTCTGTGTGGGTTTAACGGCGCTGTGGACGGACACGTTTGTGATTAGAATGTGCTGCCGTTTCCTCCCTGGAGTGGTTTTGTTTTATTTATTTGGTTTTGTTTCCCTCACATGTTTCTCCTGCCGCTTCAGTCTGGGCCTGTCACCAGAGCACAGATCGCTCCAGACAATGTCACCATAAACCATAACGTGGAAACTACTTTATGCCACCGACTGAGATACATTTTGTCTTGTTTTTGTGGCTATTAGTTGCACTTTTGTCACTTTTTGTTGGATTTTTGTCGCATTTACTCAGGTTTCAGAGATAGAATCCACCAAAAACAGTGCAATTTTGTTAAAAACCATAAGTTGCAATGAACAAATGGCACTATTGAACTCTTTTGTAGTTCGTTGGTGTCAATAATGAGTCATAAAAGTTGCTTATTTCTCTTTCTACAGCTCAAATTGTACCAAGAAAAAACAAAGAAAAGGTTCCCTGAAGTGCAAAGAGCCCCAAAGATATCGTTCTTTCGATTAAATATTGAACGATAAGTCGACGTTGTAATTATTGCGCCAGGCCTAACTTTAGTCTGAGCTGACCACACTCTGTTCCACCCTGTGATGTCATCAGGTGGCAGTGCTCCTCTGAGTTTATACAGTCCGTTCACCTTCGCCGGTTCATTCGAGTCGTTTCAGCTCGAATTGAGTTTAAGTCTCATCCTTTTTTTCCCCCCACTCTTGTAATAAAGGGACGTCCGGTTTGACGCTAACAATGTTCACACAAACGAGGGAAAAGTGTCTAAAATGTTACATAAAGTCGATTGATTTGTGTAAAATGTTTAATGAACACGAGCAACAACAAGTCACAAGCACCGACTCCTGAACACGGCTTTTGAGTAGAGTAGAACTTATTTTCTGTCGAGCTCCACCCCGTGTGAACTACAACGGAAACAAGATGGCGGCGCCCACGACCACTTCAGGAACAAAGTGAATAATAAGTCAAGAGTGATTCTGATGCTTTAACAGCTGTGTTTTCTTAATTTCAAGTTGAAAAATAATAAACAGCAAACACAAAAACACAAAACACAAAACATATGAACGAAATTCACAGACTGGGAACTTCTGAAAGTCAATTTAATTCCATTTAAATCATAGATTCATCAAATGTTTGCCTTTGTCCAGAGTATCTTGTGTTCAAACTGGTTCTGTTTGTTCAAATATTGAATTATAGATGTTTCAGAGGAATTACTTCTTCTATTTTTTATCTCGGACTAAAGTTTCCACGTCGGTGCAGTGTCTTTCACAAACGGAGAAGCCTCTGTGTCGGATGAACTCGGCCGGAGCTCCTCAGATTGATAACGTCCTGCTCCGTGTTTGAGTTCAGGGTCAGGGGGCGGGGCTCAGGGTGGACGCAGCTCATCGATTGGTCGATAAGTGACTGTGGACACATCAATCAGACGCTAAGAGGACGCTGCGGAGAGTATTGATCCGGGACTGTGGAGGGGCAGGTTTGGAGCAGGTTTGGGGCATGTGTTAGCGCTTGTGAACAAATAAGAATGAGCTGTTGTTAAGTAGCAGGAGCTATGCTAACGATGGCTATGGTACGGGCCAGGATCAGAAGACTGGGTCGACCGCTGGAGCTGGAGTGAGTGATTAAGGAGACACGAGTCAGAAATTGCGTTTGGTTGTGATGGTTTGGAGCTGGTTTTGGAGCAGGTTTGGTGCAGGTTTTGGAGCAGGTTTTGAATCCGTTTTGGAGCAGGTTTGGGGTAGGTTTGGTGCAGGTTTTGGTGCAGATTTGGTGCAGGTTTTGGAGCAGGTTTTGAATCCGTTTTGGTGCAGGTTATGGTGCAGGTTTGGTGCAGGTTTTGGAGCAGGTTTTGAATCCGTTTTGGTGCTAGTTTTGGTGCAGGTTTTGAATCAGTTTTGGTGCAGGTTTGGTGCAGGTTTTGGAGCAGGTTTTGGTGCAGGTTTTGGAGCAGGTTTTGGTGCAGGTTTGGAGCAGGTTTTGAATCTGTTTTGGAGCAGGTTTTGAATCCGTTTTGGAGCAGGTTTTCAGAATCAGAATCAGAAATTGTTTATTGCCATTGTCAGTGAAATTCACAAATGTAGGAACTTGCTTCGGCGTAGGTGCAACATAAAGCAATGGATAAAATATAAAAAATATATAAAAAGGCATGCATAAAATTAAGAATAAAATAGACTAAGATAGACTAACACTATATACAGAATGTACAGTTGGCAGATAGTGCAATGTGCAAATGAGTAGTGCACATTGCACCAATCCGTTTTGGAGCAGGTTTTGAATCTGTTTTGGAGCAGGTTTTGAATCAGTTTTGGAGCAGGTTTTGAATCTGTTTTGGAGCAGGTTTTGAATCCGTTTTGGAGCAGGTTTTGAATCTGTTTTGGAGCAGGTTTTGAATCTGTTTTGGAGCAGGTTTTGAATCCGTTTTGGAGCAGGTTTTGAATCTGTTTTGGAGCAGGTTTTGAATCCGTTTTGGAGCAGGTTTTGAATCCGTTTTGGAGCAGGTTTTGAATCTGTTTTGGAGCAGGTTTTGAATCTGTTTTGGTGCAGGTTTTGAATCCGTTTTGGAGCAGGTTTTGAATCTGTTTTGGTGCAGGTTTTGAATCTGTTTTGGTGCAGGTTTTGAATCCGTTTTGGTGCAAAAAAATAAAAGTTTTTGGTTCTGGGACCAAACGGGGCCGAGTTCAAACAGAAGGCCGGACCTCGTAACGACCCGAGGTTTAAACTCATGAAACATAATCACAATGAAACCCTCTGATCCTCCTTTGGGTGCGCTTCACTCCGGATGCCCTCCCTCACGTCCTTGTAACTCCTTCTAATCGCGTCCTTGATTCGTCGAGTGGATTTTCCGGTTTCGTGAATTCAGTGAAAGCGAAATATTCCTGCAGCGAGTTTGACAAATGTGTCGCCGTCTTCATTTGCATATTTTCATATTTCCATTTCTGCTCCTCCGAGTGCAATTACGTCTGCTCCTCGTTTGTCCAGAAGAAGAAGAAGGAGGTCCCTCGTTTAGACGTGGCTTTTAGCATCAATATTTACATTTAATGATTTGTCTAAAGACGTTCAGGAATGAGCAGTTTTATAATTAATGAGCGCTTCAGATTTGACACTGGATTAACGAGGCTTTTAGACGTGACAAAGTGATTTAATCCACTCTGTTTGTCTCTCTGTCCCGTTCACTGTGAGCCGCATAAACGAAGGCGGGGTTTGACTTCATTAAAATGATATTTATTTCTGATTTAGTCCTGGTTTTGACTTGTTTTTTGATCTGGTTTTGTCTTGTTTTTTGTCTTGGTTTTAGTCCCTGGTTTAGTCCTATTTTTAGTCTTGGTTTAGTCCTGGTTTTGTCTTGGTTTAGTTTTGTTTTTTTTGTTGTTGTTTTTTTAACTTGGTTTAGTCTTGGCTTAGTCTTGATCTGGTCTTGGTTTTTGTCTTGGTTTTAGTCTTGGTTTAGTCCTGTTTTTTGTCTCGGTTTTAGTCTTGGTTTAGTCCTTGTTTAGTCTTGTTTTATATTCTTACTCTAGTCTTGTTTTTTGACTTGGTTTCATTTTGGTTTTTGTCTTGGTTTAGTCTTTGTTTTTGACCTTGTTCAGTCCGGGTTTAGTCTTGGTTCCTGGCTTGGTTTAGTCCTGTTTTTTGTCTTGGTTTTGGTTTTATTTTTTTTAACATGGTTTAGTCTTGACTTAGTCTTGATCTGGTCTTGGTTTTTGTCTTGGTTTTGTCCTGTTTTTTGACTCTGTTTTCTCTTGGATTTTGATTTTGTTTAGACCTGATTTTGTTTTGCTTTTATATTGGTCTTTGTCTCGGTTTAGTCCTGATTTAGTCCTGGTTTTGACTTGGGGTTTAACTTGGTTTTTAATTTGGTTTTGTCTTGTTTTTTGACTTGATTTAGTCTTGGTTTAGTCCTGTTTTTGTCTTGGTTTTTGTCTTGGTTTAGTCCTGTTTTTTGTCTTGGTTTTTGTCCTGGTTTAGTCTTGTTTTATATTCTTAGTTTAGTCTTGTTTTTGACTTGGTTTAATTTTGTTTTTTGTCTTGGTTTAGTCTTTGTTTTTGACCTTGTTCAGTCCGTGTTTAGCCCTGGTTTTAGTCTTGGTTTAGTTTTGGTGTTTGTTTTTTTACTTGGCTTAGTCTTGATCTGGTCTTGGTTTTTGTCTTGGTTTTGTCCTGTTTTTTGACTCTGTTTTCTCTTGGTTTTTGACTTTGTTTAGACCTGATTTTGTTTTGCTTTTATATTGGTCTTTGTCTCGGTTTAGTCCTTGGTTTAATCCTGGTTTAGACCTGGTTTAGTCCTGGTTTAGTCCTGGTTTAGTCCTGGTTTAGTCCTGGTTTAATCCTGGTTTAGTCCTGGTTTAATCTAGGTTTAGTCCTGGTTTAGTCCTGGTTTAGTCCTGGTTTAGTCCTGGTTTGTCGTTTTTAGTCACGTTTTTGTCACTTTTAGACCTCAGAGCCACAAACATCAGCCTCGGGATTAAAAGTCTCGTTCGGGATGATTTGGATTTGATTTTGATGTTTGGCCCACGTCAGCGGCCCACGGCAGCGGCCCACGGCAGCGGCCCACGGCAGCGGCCCACGGCAGCGGCCCACGGCAGCGGCCCACGGCAGCGGCCCACGGCAGCGGCCCACGGCAGCGGCCCACGGCAGCGGCCCACGGCAGCGGCCCACGGCAGCGGCCCACGGCAGCGGCCCACGCACCGGCCCGTGTGAGTCTGGACCGCATGGAAACACCGGCCCACATTACCAGACAGAAGTGGGCCGGTCTGAGGAGCCGGTGGAAACACGGCGTTCAGATTCTGTCGACTTTAAATATGTTTTCAGAGATCTTTGTTTGATCTTCACCTGGAACCAATCACAGCTCAGATTCAGACAGACCCCCCCCCCCTCCCCCTTCACCTCCCCCTCCCTCCCCCTTCACCTCCCCCTCCCTCCCCCTTCATCTCCCCCTTCACGTCCCGCACATCTCAAAACCGATCTTCTCCTTTTGCTCTTTCCCTGGCGCGCGTCGACCTCCCCCGCCTCCCCCCGCTCCCCCTCTGCACATGACTGACTCGTCTCCCCGGTGTCTCTCTCCCTCGGGGCTCCCTCCTCCCCCCTGACAGGCTCTCCTCCCCCCCTGACTCTCCCTCGTCTCCCTCAGAGCGACGCGGTGGAGTGTGGAGCTCTGTGTGAAAGGTGCGTCCAAACCCACGGGGGACGCTTTCGAGGATCTGTCTGCTCCCCCCCGCCTCCCCCCTTTCCTCCCCCCCTCTCTCCCCCGTCGATGAGGAGGCGACACCTGGACGTGTTTGAGTTGCGACAGGTGCAGCAGATTCAGGTGTTTGTTACTGCAGGAGAATTAGAGCTGAACCGCATTGAACTCACGGAAGAAAAAGGCAAAGTCTGTCATTTAAGTGTCACACAGACTCTCCTCTGCACCTCCTCCTCTCACACAGACCCTCCTCTGCACCTCCTCCTCTCACACAGACCCTCCTCTGCACCTCCTCCTCTCACACAGACCCTCCTCTGCACCTCCTCCTCTCACACAGACCCTCCTCTGCACCTCCTCCCCTCACACAGACCCTCCTCTGCACCTCCTCCCCTCACACAGACCCTCCTCTCCTCCTCTGCACCTCCTCCCCTCACACAGACCCTCCTCTGCACCTCCTCTCCTCCTCTGCACCTCCTCTCCTCCTCTGCACCTCCTCCCCTCACACAGACCCTCCTCTGCACCTCCTCTCCTCCTCTGCACCTCCTCTCCTCCTCTGCACCTCCTCCCCTCACACAGACCCTCCTCTGCACCTCCTCTCCTCCTCTGCACCTCCTCCCCTCACACAGACCCTCCTCTGCACCTCCTCTCCTCCTCTGCACCTCCTCTCCTCCTCTGCACCTCCTCCCCTCACACAGACCCTCCTCTGCACCTCCTCCCCTCACACAGACCCTCCTCTGCACCTCCTCCCCTCACACAGACCCTCCTCTGCACCTCCTCTCCTCCTCTGCACCTCCTCCCCTCACACAGACCCTCCTCTGCACCTCCTCTCCTCCTCTGCACCTCCTCTCCTCCTCTGCACCTCCTCCTCTCACACAGACCCTCCTCTGCACCTCCTCCTCTCACACAGACACTCCTCTGCACCTCCTCTCCTCCTCTGCACCTCCTCCCCTCACACAGACCCTCCTCTGCACCTCCTCTCCTCCTCTGCACCTCCTCCCCTCACACAGACCCTCCTCTGCACCTCCTCTCCTCCTCTGCACCTCCTCTCCTCCTCTGCACCTCCTCCCCTCACACAGACCCTCCTCTGCACCTCCTCCTCTCTCACATGCAGACCCTCCTCTGCACCTCCTCTCCTCCTCTGCACCTCCTCCCCCTCACACAGACCCTCCTCTGCACCTCCTCCTCTCCTCCTCTGCACCTCCTCTCCTCCTCTGCACCTCCTCCCCTCACACAGACCCTCCTCTGCACCTCCTCTCCTCCTCTGCACCTCCTCTCCTCCTCTGCACCTCCTCTCCTCCTCTGCACCTCCTCTCCTCCTCTGCACCTCCTCCCCTCACACAGACCCTCCTCTGCACCTCCTCCTCTCACACAGACCCTCCTCTGCACCTCCTCTCCTCCTCTGCACCTCCTCTCCTCCTCTGCACCTCCTCCACCAGTCCGTGTCTTGTTAGCGTCGTTTTGACAGAGACAAAGATCCAGATCCAGAGCGACACTGAACATGAGGTTTGTGTGAGAGTGTGACAGGGTGAGGCAGGGGGGAGGCGGGGGGGGGGGTGAGGCAGAGGAGGAGAGAGTCCACGCTTGAGGAGTCCAGAGGAATGTCCCTGTCACCTGTCTGAGACGCTCCACTGCTGCAGAGAACAGAGAGAACGTGCAACGAGTGACAGAAGCAACAGAGGATAAACCAGGACTGAACCAGGACTGAACCAGGACTAAACCAGGACTAAACCAGGACTGAACCAGGACTAAACCAGGACTAAACCAGGTCTGAACCAGGACTGAACCAGGACTGAACCAGGACTAAACCAGGACTGAACCAGGACTAAACCAGGACTAAACCAGGTCTGAACCAGGACTGAACCAGGACTGAACCAGGACTAAACCAGGACTGAACCAGGACTAAACCAGGTCTAAACCAGGACCAAACCAGGACCGAACCAGGACCGAACCAGGACTAAACCAGGTCTAAACCAGGACTAATCCAGGACTAATCCAGTCCCGTCTTGTACTTTCTTTTTCTTCGGTTTAATCTGGCTCCTGCAGAATCTTCAAACCGTCGTCGTTTTATCGTTTTTTTATCGCCGTTGGATCTGAAGTGGGGGAAACTCGCCCTCGTCTCGTTTTATCAGAAAAGTCGGAGATAACGCGGCGCTCGGGGAAAATGCAAACTGAATATTCCGTTCCACAGATGTGTCACAGACGGATCACGTTTCACACTCGACACGTTCAGATTCCCATCGACTCGAGCTCTGCAGAAAACGCAAAGAAAGTGTCGGGTTTAAAGGGGATAACGGCCTGAAGTGTGGTGTTCCTCCTTTAAAGTGACACGTGGACGACGCATTTCACTAAAACACTGTGAGATAATTAATTATATTTAGGATTTTGCGTTTAAACATATTTTTATTCCAGTTTAGCAAATGTGTGGGTTTAATATTGCACTTCCTGGTTGTAAATCATGACCTCACGACAGGAAATCCTGTAACGTTACTGTAGCAACTGTGTTGTACACAGAGATTAAAGGGCCTGTGACAGGTTTTAAGTAGTGTTTTATTATCTGTGGTAAACATAACCAGTGAAGCACCAGTTTGTCAAGAAATGTAAAAAAAAAATAGAAAAATATGTTGAAGGTGACAGAAGTAGAGCAGAGTTCCGAACACGATGACATCACAGCGTGGACACAGGTTACACACATTTTTTTGGACCCTTTAAACATTAATTCAACAAAATAAAGGTGTTTTCACATATTTCTATTTGTCAAAAAACACTTTCTGTGACATCCCAGGGGTTTGGCCCAGTGTTAAACATGGTTGCTGTGGCAACAGTCACAGAATTTCCTATTGTGATGTCATCGTTTACAAAAAAGATGCCCAAACTGGGCAAAATGTTTTAGGTTTTTTTGCTGAATCTAAAAATATAATGATGTAATTAGATTCAGCTTTAATCAAAAAGTGTTTTTAAAAATGCTTTAACATCAACATCACAAAACCAAAGGTGAGACGCTGCAGAGAAATGTAAAAACCAGAAATGTAAAAAAATTATTACACATTTTCCATCGTGTCATGTTTTCTTGTAGAAATAAGGCATTTCATGTAAAAACGACCAAAGTGTCACATATTTGGGACGTTTAAATCTGAAAAATGGACAGATCCAGGTTTAAATGTCTTGGTTCTTCTTTTTGTCACACATTAGTTATAAAAGTGTTCAGTCTTTAGTTTTAGAGTAAACCAGATCTGACTGAAAATTGTCCTAAAAATTCAAATTGCGTCTCATTTTTCAGACTTAAATCTGTAATAAATGTGTCAGAATCAGATCCTCGTGTCAGAGTCTTTGAGTCCAGATTGTACAGTTTGAGCTGCTTTAAGGCTCTTTGTGTCTCGAGGGACAAACATTCATTTAGTCTCATTTTAGTCAATTTTAGTCTCTGAGGCTTTTAGATGTTTAGATGTTTTTGTCAAGTATAGTTGGGTTTTTTGTCACTTTTACTCACGTTTCTGTTGCTTGTATTTGGGTTTTTGTCGCTTAAAGTCACTTAGTCACGTTTGTTTTGCTCATAGTTGCATTTTTTGTCCATTTTAGTCGTGTTTTGGTCACTTTTAGACAAATTTTTGACACTTTTTGTTTAATTTTTGCAGTTTTTAATTGTGTTTTTGTTGCGTTTTGGTCTCATTTAGTGGCGTTTTTGTCGTTTTCATGTTTTAGTCACTTTTACTTGTTTTTTGTAGTTTTTAGTCGTGTTTTTGTTGTGTGTTTGTCGCTTTTTGTCCCAGATTGTACAGTTTGAGCTGCTTTAGGCTCTTTGTGTCTGCGGGACAAACGTGCTTTTGGAGAAAATGTCATTTGGAATTTGTCACTTTTTGTTGCTTTTGATCACTCTTTTTTTGCCTCTTTGTTGTGTTTTGTTGCATTTGTTGCTCCTCGTCCTCTTGTTGTCACTGTTAGTCATGTTCTTATCTCTTTTATTCAAATCCTTGTGTGTTTGGTCTAAATCGTGTTTAGTACAGTTTGTGTCTTTAATGCACTCAGATTGTCACAGGGACCGCCCCCCGCCCTGACACAAACCCCTCCCACACTTTGACTCGGGGCTGGGAGTGTTTAGTTCGACGGTAAATTGTGTGAAAGTGAAATAATAATAATAAATATAGCCGCAAGCGGCAATGATCGGCCCTCGCCCACGCCACGCCGCCGCCCCGCAACGCAAGAAGGGGGCGCTTACGCGCCCTAATTTCCCCAATGTCTAGAATTTGGTCAAAGTTTGCGGCTGCGCCGCACAAAGACTGTAATAGTTTCAGTTTCAGTTCTGACTGGTGCTCTTTAGTTTCAGTTTCAGTTCTGACCTGGTGCTCTTTAGTTTCAGTTTCAGTTCTCACCTGGTGCTCTTTAGTTTCAGTTTCAGTTCTGACCTGGTGCTCTTTAGTTTCAGTTTCAGTTCTCACCTGGTGCTCTTTAGTTTCAGTTTCAGTTCTCACCTGGTGCTCTTTAGTTTCAGTTTCAGTTCTCACCTGGTGCTCTTTAGTTTCAGTTTCAGTTCTGACCTGGTGCTCTTTAGTTTCAGTTTCAGTTCTCACCTGGTGCTCTCTTGTTCTTTTGTTTCAGTTCTCGTCTGACTCCGTCCAATCACGACCGGATACAGCGCCTGCGCCACGAGTTCCAGCGAGCGCAGAACATCCCGGACGAGCCGGACGACAGCGCCCAGGGCGGCTACGGCTACGAGCAGAGCTGGGTGAGTGTGTGAGGCGCCCCCTGCAGGACAGAGCAGTGAGGCGCCCCCTGCAGGCAGAGCTGTGAGGCGCCCCCTGCAGGCAGAGCAGTGAGGCGCCCCCTGCAGGCAGAGCTGTGAGGCGCCCCCTGCAGGCAGAGCTGTGAGGCGCCCCCTGCAGGCAGAGCTGTGAGGCGCCCCCTGCAGGCAGAGCTGTGAGGCGCCCCCTGCAGGCAGAGCTGTGAGGCGCCCCCTGCAGGACAGACTCTTTAACCCTTTAACACCACCGTCATCATCTGTCAATCATGCATGGACCACCCTCTACTAACCACGCCATCACTTCCTGTGACATCACGTCCTGTGACATCACTTCCTGTGACATCACGTCCTGTGACATCACGTCCTGTGACATCACGTCCTGTGACATCACGTCCTGTGACATCACGTCCTGTGACATCACGTCCTGTGACATCACGTCCTGTGACATCACGTCCTGTGACATCACGTCCTGTGACATCACGTCCTGTGTCTCTTCTCGTTCTCGTTGTTTCCTCGTCACAAACGTCGTCGTGTTGAGCGTCTTTCACGTTTTTGTTTCATGAATGCCGTTCGCGAGCTCCTCTTCTCTGCTCCTTCTCTGAGCCTCACAAAAACACACATTTGTGACGTCAGAGGTCCGTGCTGTTTTTAAGTCCATAAATCATCACCAGACTCTAGCTTTTGTTTATTCCCCCGTGGTATTCCCCTCTGCTGTAGAAGGGCAGTTTAACGTATTATTTCCAATCATGAAGTTACACAGTGTTGCTTTAAATCAAAGATAAATAAACATCAATCATCTTTAAACCACGGAGCCTCCTGTGAGAAATGGAAAGGTCAAAGTATAATAAATAATAAGTGCAGTGTTCTCTACATAACAAACAGATCTAGTCACTTTTGTGCAGACGACATTAAATGACTGTCGCCATGAACCGCCAAAACAACGACACTTCAACAGAAGCCAAACAGTTTACTTCTTTAACTTTCAAAGACGGCTCTTTGGCTTGAGATCAACAGAGTCAGTGTCGTCGGGACGACTGACGAACAGGATACAGCACAAACAATGATGGCCCTAAAACTGATCCTTGGGGGACTCCATTTAGAATATGACTTCAGTTATAATTATACAACAGTTTATGAACAAAAGCATCATGTTTCACTCAGAGTTGGTTTTGGAGTTGTGTTTGATTAATCCTGTTTTGTTTTTTCAGTTTTTATTTACACCTAATCTCCGCCCCGTCAGACTCCAGATTATAGAAAAAGGTTCAAATATGTTTCAAAGACATTTTTTGTCTTAATCTGAGTCCAACTGTAGAACGTGTACATTTTCCAACAAAATTCAATTGCAGTTTTTCAAAGATTTAAACGCGTAAACGAAAACAATCAAGAGACGAGGCCAACAGCAGAGAACAGTATCACCTTTAACAAACAGAAACATGAAAAATACTGGTCGACATTTCTCAGATTATCTCTACACTTTGTCTTTGTATAAAATGACAAAGTTCACAGAGTCTGGTGAAGATTAATGGACTTTGAGTCCAGGCTCCACAGGAAAAACTCATTTTTTAAACCACAGCCCTGTCCAATCTGCTCCTGATGTTTGATTCTTCCATTGAATCCACTTCATCCATAGATTTCTCTGACATTGTTTTCTTCAAATGCATTTTTGTCCCTCGAGACATAAAGATCATTAAAGTAGATCCACACAAACTGTACAATCTGGACTCAACACATTTAGACACAACACAAGGATTTGACTAAAATTGATAAAAACGCCACCAAAAACGACACAAACGCCACCAAAAATGACAAAAACGTGATTAAAAATGACAAACGCCAAAGGTCGTTTTCTTCAAATACATTTTTGTCCCTCGAGACATAAAGATCATTAAAGTAGATCCACACAAACTGTACAATCTGGACTCAACACATTTAGACCAAACAAGGATTTAAGGAGGATTCTGACACATTTATGGAAGTTTGAAGGAAAAAAAATTAGGTCAATTTTGAATTTTTAGGACAAATTTCAGTCAGATCTGGTTTAAACTAAATAATAAATCAAATTTTCAGATTTAAATGTCTCAAATATGTGGATTTTTGGTAGTTTTTTCACATAAAATGCCTTATTTCTATGAAAACATGACACGATTAAAAACTTATTTCATTAATTTTTTCTTACATTTATGTGACTAAACCACAGCAGAAGTGTCACATTGATATCTTTAAATTCCACATGTTTTTTCCTGTTTCGCTGCAGAGTCTCGACTCAAAAACACTGAAACTGAAACTCGTGAATGAAACTAAACACGACTCTTTTGACTTTGACGAGGAAACAACATGAAATAATCCAGAACGATCCTTTTAATCCCGCTCCTTTACTTTCACCTCTGAGCGTCTCATTTCGGGGACAGCGCTGTGGTTTTTTTGTGCCTTTTTTTTCCCTCAAACTGGAATTTTTATGTTACGTTTTCTCATTTTGCACAAACAGAAAACCAAACGAGCTCCAAACGCGACCAAACCGGGACTGTATTTGGCGTCGATTGTTTGTAGAAATAATCGTTTTGAAGAAGAAATAAGACTTTGTCCAAATAATCAGACAGAAAATCACAATCTGAGTGTTTATTTAGGAGGATACTTTGAAAAACGAGCTCATTTTTAACCTTTACGTGTCGCTCTGTTTGTGATTTTCTCGGACGATTGTGTTCGAGTTAAAGGAGTGCGTGGTGTAAATGTCAATGGGACTTTAACTTATTCGTTCGTTTGTAAATTTCCTGTAAATTTCCCGTCGTTTTTTCGACTGTGGCTCAGTGTTGGAGAAAAGCGCGAACAAACTTCATCTTTTGGATTGTTTTTGATAAATAAAATGTGACGTTTGATTCTGGTGTGAAGTTATTACAGGATTTTAAGAACCAAACCAGGACTAAAACCAGGACCAAACCAGGTCTAAACCAGGACTAAACCAGGACTAAACCAGGTCTAAACCAGGACTGAACCAGGGCTAAACCAGGACTAAACCAGGACTAAACCAGGGCTAAACCAGGACTAAACCAGGACTAAACCAGGTCTAAACCAGGACTGAACCAGGGCTAAACCAGGACTAAACCAGGACTAAACCAGGGCTAAACCAGGGCTAAACCAGGGCTAAACCAGGACTAAACCAGGGCTAAACCAGGGCTAAACCAGGACTAAACCAGGGCTAAACCAGGGCTAAACCAGGGCTAAACCAGGACTAAAACCAGGACCAAACCAGGTCTAAACCAGGACTAAACCAGGACTAAACCAGGTCTAAACCAGGACTGAACCAGGGCTAAACCAGGACTAAACCAGGACTAAACCAGGGCTAAACCAGGGCTAAACCAGGGCTAAACCAGGACTAAACCAGGGCTAAACCAGGGCTAAACCAGGACTAAAACAGGACTAAACCAGGACTAAACCAGGACTAAACCAGGACTAAACCAGGGCTAAACCAGGACTAAACCAGGACTAAACCAGGGCTAAACCAGGACTAAACCAGGGCTAAACCAGGGCTAAACCAGGACTAAAACAGGACTAAACCAGGACTAAAACCAGGTCTAAACCAGGGCTAAACCAGGACTAAACCAGGGCTAAACCAGGACTGAACCAGGACTAAAACAGGACTAAAACCAGGGCTAAACCAGATCTAAACCAGTGCTAAACCAGGACTAAACCAGGGCTAAACCAGGACTGAACCAGGACTAAAACAGGACTAAAACCAGGTCTAAACCAGGGCTAAACCAGGTCTAAACCAGGGCTAAACCAGGGCTAAACCAGGACTAAAACAGGACTAAAACAGGACTAAACCAGGACTAAACCAGGGCTAAACCAGGTCTAAACCAGGGCTAAACCAGGGCTAAACCAGGGCTAAACCAGGACTAAACCAGGACTAAACCAGGGCTAAACCAGGACTAAACCAGGGCTAAACCAGGGCTAAACCAGGACTAAAACAGGACTAAACCAGGACTAAAACCAGGTCTAAACCAGGGCTAAACCAGGACTAAACCAGGGCTAAACCAGGACTGAACCAGGACTAAAACAGGACTAAAACCAGGTCTAAACCAGGGCTAAACCAGGTCTAAACCAGGGCTAAACCAGGACTAAACCAGGGCTAAACCAGGACTGAACCAGGACTAAAACAGGACTAAAACCAGGTCTAAACCAGGGCTAAACCAGGTCTAAACCAGGGCTAAACCAGGGCTAAACCAGGACTAAAACAGGACTAAAACAGGACTAAACCAGGACTAAACCAGGGCTAAACCAGGTCTAAACCAGGGCTAAACCAGGGCTAAACCAGGACTAAACCAGGACTAAAACAGGACTAAACCAGGACTAAAACCAGGTCTAAACCAGGGCTAAACCAGGACTAAACCAGGGCTAAACCAGGACTAAACCAGGGCTAAACCAGGACTAAAACCTGTCTAAACCCGGACTAAAACCAGGTCTAAACCAGGGCTAAACCAGGACTAAACCAGGGCTAAACCAGGACTGAACCAGGACTAAAACCAGGTCTAAACCAGGGCTAAACCAGGTCTAAACCAGGGCTAAACCAGGACTAAACCAGGGCTAAAACAGGACTGAACCAGGACTAAAACAGGGCTAAAACCAGGTCTAAACCAGGGCTAAACCAGGTCTAAACCAGGGCTAAACCAGGGCTAAACCAGGACTAAAACAGGACTAAAACAGGACTAAACCAGGGCTAAACCAGGTCTAAACCAGGTCTAAACCAGGGCTAAACCAGGACTAAACCAGGGCTAAACCAGGACTAAACCAGGGCTAAACCAGGACTAAACCAGGGCTAAACCAGGGCTAAACCAGGACTGAACCAGGACAGGGACAGGACAAGGACAGGACAAGGACAGGACAGGGACAGGACAGGACAAGGACAGGGACAGGACAAGGACAGGACAAGGACAGGACAAGGACAAGGACAGGACAGGGACAGGACAGGGACAGGACAAGGACAGGACAAGGACAGGACAAGGACAGGACAAGGACAGGGACAGGACAAGGACAAGGACAGGACAAGGACAGGACAGGGACAGGACAAGGACAGGACAGGACAAGGACAGGGACAGGACAAGGACAGGGACAGGACAAGGACAAGGACAGGGACAGGACAAGGACAGGGACAGGACAAGGACAGGGACAGGACAAGGACAGGGACAAGGACAGGACAGGGACAGGACAGGGACAGGACAAGGACAGGGACAGGACAGGGACATTTGAAGATGTACAAGGCTTGACACTTTTCAAATGCCGTGGTAAATGAAGATTCTTGTTTGTTGGACAAACCAAAGTCATTTTTCTTGATCTTTATTCTCAAAATAAAATCAAACGAGGCACAGGGTGAGGTTCAGGGGGAGGTTCAGGGGGAGGCACAGGGTGAGGTTCAGGGGGAGGTTCAGGGGGAGGTTCAGGGGGAGGTTCAGGGGGAGGTTCAGGGGTCACTGCTCAGCTGTTATTTGGGCTCACGACTGAAAAAGGCTGAAAGACGCTGTTAAGGTTTAATTTTCACCTTTGTCCAGTGAGACAACCAGCCCCTCCACACCCTAATAGGACTGTAACAGATAAACAAAGGCAGGGTAGTGAAACTCCTTAGATTGAAAATGTCTCTCGGACAGAAGTGGAAACAAATGAAGGTGTTTTCAGGGCCCCACGCTCCTCGCCGGAGGAGGTGAAGGACACTGCACCCTCCTCGGCTGCTCCCAGTCAAACATCCGTCACTGTGAAAGAACTGGAGCAAATTACCCACAATCCCCTCCGCTGCGGCATCAGGACAAATTACCCACAAGCCCCTCCGCTCCGGCATCAGGACAAATTACCCACAATGCTCTCTCTGTCGCGGATCCTTCCACAGATCCGGCTCGAGCGTCTTTAGATTTTTCGACTCTCGGGCCGTCGTGTTTCATGGGAAGAAAACACGGCTTTTATTTGAACAAACGTGTGGCTCGTGTCCAGAAATGTCCAGCTGGTTTTATATTAAAGGTCCCATAACATGCAAAATGGACTCTTCAGAGGTTTTAACCTTCCTCCAGTGCTATTTGGGCCTCGTATGTTGTGCCCAAAGTGTTTTTTTGATTGATTCCCTCATGTTTTCACTAGAGAACTGTCTTTTCCGTCCCCCTCGGCTGAGCAGCAGACGGGGGCTCCTCACTAAGATGACGCGGTGTTTAAGCCACGCCTCCAGGAAGAATGAAAACAGCTAATGCTAATGCTACACAGTAATTACACGATGGATACGACAGATAGAAGAGTTAGCTTGTTATTTACCAAACGGCACGTCCGTCGTCGAGGCCCTGGAGCACGTCAAACTCCAGGTCAGATCCAGGACGTAGGACTCAGCACGACGCACCGTCAGGACGAGAAAATGTTTATTCAGTGTTTGTGTATCGCTGTTTACCGGAGCACACGGCGCATGCACCATCTCCGCTCTAGGCTTCAGCACGGGTTGGGCGGGGGAGGCTGCCTGCTCTCTGTTCGGGGGGGTCAGATCTCAGAGTGAGCCGTTTGCTTTTGCAGGAGGGGGGCCAGTCCAAGAAATGGGTGTTTTTTGTAAACTGTTATGTTATGGATATTACACAACGAGAAAATGTATCAACAAAGCCCTTAGAATAGACTGTGTAAAGGGGAAAAGAGCAGGATATGGGACCTTTAAGGCAGAGACATTTCATTTAACATTTAATAAAATTTAAAAATCAGTATTAAGATCAATTTGGCCAGACAATATTACAGTAAAATGTAAGAATAAAGCAGCAGAAATATTACAGAAAGTGTGCAGAACTTTGATTTTTACTTAAAGGGCCCATGACCGGTCGGGCGACTCCTTTAACCAAAATGTACTTCAGATAAACATATTTCAAACTTAGCTACAATTCTTTACACATTTTACACCAGTTCAGCAATTTTTTAGCTTTTTAATTTTACTTCCTGGTTGTAAATGATGACATCACACTAGGAAATCACCATAGCAACAACACTGTAAACTGGGCCAAAACTCATCTAATATCAGTTTTTTTTTTTATTTGACGAATAAAAACACACGGGAACAGCTTTATTTTGTTGAATCAGTGTTTAAAGGGTCAAAAAAGTAGTTTATTTTGTGTAAATTATGCATAACCTTTGTCTCCACAGTGTGATGTCATCAGTTAATTTACTTCCTGTAATTGTCAACAGATTTATCAACTTTTCTCCACAAACAGTGACCTGATTGGTGTAAAACTATCATTTCTATTTACAACAGATATTAATACACTGAATAAAGTCAAAATTAGAAAATGATAGAAACCTGTCACACGCCCTTTAATACACAGAGACATTGTGTGATTTTATTGCAGATTATATCGTTTGCTTTCACCGCGACAATTTGTCACCAAGAATCAAGATGAAACTTTAACCCAAATTTGCCCTTGTGTCAGATTTAAATGTTTTCAGTCCTTCAAATACAAAATAAAGTACATATTTGTTGATTTTTATTTTCAACGAAAGCTCATTGACTTAGAACAAACTAGAGCCCAGGCTCATGACTCAGTGTAAAACAACCAGGGCCCTAAAGTGGACCCCTGAGGGACTCCACGCTGATACATTTTGATTCATTCTGTGCTTTTTTTATTTATTATTTTTTTTTACATAATTTTGTATCCATTTATCAACTGTACGACTGTATTTAATTGCACTTTGAAGGTGTTTGACAGAGGATTCTAGAACTCACTCGTGCTGTGGTTAAAGCCCCAAAAGGTTTGGGTCAAATGACTGACTTTTTAAATAATCAGCCCAGATCACTGAACTGAAAACTGAGAGTGAATTAAAAAGCCTGTTTGTTTACGTCGAAAAGGACAGTTTACTAATAATGTGTGCGTTTTAATTAGTAAATGGTCCTTTGATAAATGAAAGGGTTTTACTTTTGTTTAAAGTGATTTGTTTGATCAAATCTATGTTTTCTGTAAATAATACTCAGAGGTCACATGGTGTGTCTGTTCTAACCAAAACTAACCTCATCATGTCACTGTAACCATCACCACGGTAACAGCATCCTAACCATCACCACGGTAACTGCATCCTAACCATCACCACGGTAACTGCATCCATCACCACGGTAACTGCATCCTAACCATCACCACGGTAACAGCATCCTAACCATCACCACGGTAACTGCATCCTAACCATCACCACGGTAACTGCATCCATCACCACGGTAACCGCACCCTAACCATCACCACGGTAACAGAACCCTAACCATCACCTCGGTAACAGCATCCTAACCATCGCCACGGTAACTGCATCCATCACCACGGTAACCGCATCCTAACCATCACCACGGTAACTGCATCCATCACCACGGTAACCGCATCCTAACCATCGCCACGGTAACTGCATCCATCACCACGGTAACCCCCCCCCAGCCGCCCATCCTGGTCCTGGGGGTAAGTCCACGTCTTTGTTTCGCACAAACACTGGACGACTCTGGAATAAAAACATGATTTGGATTTTCTCGATTTCAATAGTTTGATAGTTTCACAAAAAGAGAATGGACTGGAGTTTGTAAAATGAAACAAAAAGAGCAGAAATATATCGAGATGTAACGATATCACGGCACAATGTTTACTGTTTTCTGTTTGTGATCCAAAGCTCCAGACGCTCAAACCACAACGGGCTGGTTTTATAAAAAGAGTAGAATTTACAGCACAACAGTCTGTTCCATCGACATCTCACATTAAACACCTGTAGCCGTCGTGTTACTAATGCACTGTGTGTCATTAACGCATGTGATAATCCACGGCATGACGTCCACCTCAGACTCTGACGCCTTTAACTAAACATCAACACCTCAAACTCCATGGACTTTATTGTTCATGGACTTTGATTGTTGTTGACTCTTGTTGCCACAGAATCCCTGAAATCCCCACTTGAATTGTTTTATTTTGTGGATGAAAAATATACAGAACAACACTTTTTGTCATAATTTAATTGATTTGTGGAAAAAGTTCAAACACAGATCCTTATCTTTGTTCTAATGGAATTGTTGACCAGGTCCAGTGGTTTTTACGATCGCTTCTTGTTTTAAACGTGCAGGCTAATGCTAAGGATGCTAACGCTAAAGTGCGTTTTCCCCATGTGTTTGACAGAGTTGTGCTAACAGCGCTAACAGCGCTAACGGCGGCTACGGCGTCCCGGGACGTCACTCTGTGTCTGTGGAAGTCCAACTGCAGCGACAGAGACTCGAGGAACGAGACGTGTTCAACCAGACGCAGCGGCAGTACAGCTCCCTGCCCAGGTACTAGTACTGCAAATACTACTGCAAGTACTGCAAATACTACTGCAAGTACTACTGCAAGTACTACTGCAAGTACTACTGCAAGTACTACTGCAAGTACTACTGCAAGTACTACTGCAAGTACTACTGCAAGTACTACTGCAAGTACTACTGCAAGTACTACTGCAAGTACTACTAATACTACTGCAAGTACTACTGCAAGTACTACTGCAAGTACTGCAAGTACTGCAAGTACTGCTGCAAGTACTGCAAGTACTACTGCAAGTACTGCAAGTACTACTGCAAGTACTACTGCGAGTACTACTGCAAGTACTGCAAGTACTACTAATACTACTGCAAACACTACACATATGCACAAATACTACTGCTACTACTAAAGAGACAGAGACTGGAGGAAAGAGACCGCGGCAGTACAGCTCCCTGCCGAGCAAGTACTGCAAAGACTACTCCAAGTACTACACATATATATACAAGTACTACTGTAAATACTACTACTACTCCTGCTGCTCTGGGTCCAGGTCCAGGTCCAGGTCCAGGACTCAGTGGCTCTTGTCTCTGATGATGTTATGATCTCGTCTGTTGTTGCACATTTCCTGAGTGTGACTGATGTGAGACCAGATTACACACTTTATCCTGACATCATCACACACACACACACACACACACTGTACACACACACACACACACTGTACACATACACACATACACACACACACACACACACACACACAGACTTTATTACTTTAGATCAGAGTCAGAGGGATGGAAATGTCTGATGTGATTATGACAAAACAGACGTCCATTCAGAAAACAGAGTGTGTGTGTGTGTACAGTGTGTGTACAGTGTGTGTGTGTGTGTGTGTACAGTGTGTGTACAGTGTGTGTGTGTGTGTGTGTACAGTGTGTGTGCGTGTGCTTGTGTTCAGGTGTTAATCCTTTTCTCGTTTTCAGACAGTTTATGTTCAAGTGTTAATCTCTCGTGTTCAGGTGTTAATCCCTCTCTCGTGTTCAGGTGTTAATCTCTCGTGTTCAGGTGTTAATCCCTCTCTCGTGTTCAGGTGTTACTCCCTCTCTAGTGTTCAGGTGTTAATCTCTCGTGTTCAAGTGTTAATCCCTCTCGTGTTCTGGTGTTAATCTCTCGTGTTCAAGTGTTAATCTCTCATGTTCAGGTGTTACTCCCTCGTGTTCAGGTGTTAATCCCTCTCTCGTGTTCAGGTGTTAATCCCTCTGTCGTGTTCAGGTGTTAATCTCTTGTGTTCAGGTGTTACTCCCTCTCTCGTGTTCAGGTGTTAATCTCTCGTGTTCAGGTGTTAATCCCTCGTGTTCAGGTGTTAATCCCTCGTGTTCAGGTGTTAATCCCTCTCTCGTGTTCAGGTGTTAATCCCTCTCTCGTGTTCAGGTGTTAATCCCTCTCTCGTGTTCAGGTGTTACTCCCTCTCTCGTGTTCTGGTGTTAATCCCTCGTGTTCAGGTGTTAATCCCTCGTGTTCAGGTGTTAATCTCTGTGTTCAGGTGTTAATCCCTCATGTTCAAGTGTTAATCCCTCGTGTTCAGGTGTTAATCTCTCGTGTTCAGGTGTTAATCCCTCTCTCGTGTTTAGGTGTTAATCCCTCTCTCGTGTTCATCTCTTGTGTTCAGGTGTTAATCCCTCTCTCGTGTTCAGGTGTTAATCCCTTGTGTTCAGGTGTTAATCCCTCTCTCGTGTTCAAGTGTTAATCCCTCGTGTTCAAGTGTTAATCTCTCGTGTTCAGGTGTTAATCCCTTGTGTTCAGGTGTTAATCCCTCGTGTTCAGGTGTTAATCCCTCGTGTTCAGGTGTTAATCCCTCGTGTTCAAGTGTTAATCCCTCGTGTTCAGGTGTTAATCCCTCGTGTTCAGGTGTTAATCCCTCGTGTTCAAGTGTTAATCCCTCGTGTTCAGGTGTTAATCCCTCGTGTTCAGGTGTTAATCCCTCGTGTTCAGGTGTTAATCCCTCGTGTTCAGGTGTTAATCCCTCGTGTTCAGGTGTTAATCCCTCGTGTTCAGGTGTTAATCCCTCGTGTTCAGGTGTTAATCCCTCGTGTTCAGGTGTTAATCCCTCTCTCGTGTTCAGGCAGCCGAGGAAGCAGCCGAGCTCGGTGTCTCAGGACTCGTGGGACAAAGCCTTTCCTCCCGGAGAGTCCTTCCAGTCGGCCAAAGAGAACCCGCGTTACTCCAGTTACCAGGGCCCGCGGGCCCCCGGCGCCGGGCCCCCGCCTGGCCGGTCCAACGGCCTCCCGCGCAGTAACGGCTACTCGAGCGGCGGTGCGGCGGCCGTGAACGCCAGGGTGCTCCTGGAGGCGCAGGAGCTGCTCAGGCAGGAGCAGAGGCGCCGGGAGCAGGAGGCGTTCGGCGGCTCCTCGTCCAACCCCGCGTCCCCCAAGGGCCCGCTCCGACAGGACGTCCCGCCATCGCCGTCGCAGCTCGTGAGACTCAACAGACTGGGCTCAGAGAAAGGGCGGCCCTTCTTCTCCTGAAACTCCACAAGAACTCCACGTCTGCACGAGAAAACCACCAGGAGGCGCAGCGCTCCACGCCATTGAAATGAATTAGACAGCGCTCCACGCCATTGAAATGAATTAGACAGCTCTCCATGCCATTGAAATGAATTAGACAGCGCTCCACGCCATTGAAATGAATTAGACAGCTCTCCACGCCATTGAAATGAATTAGACAGAGCTCCACGCCATTGAAATGAATTAGACACCTCTCAACGCCATTGAAATGAATTAGACAGAGCTCCACGACATTGAAATGAATTAGACAGCACTCCACGCCATTGAAATGAATTAGACAGCGCTCCACGCCATTGAAATGAATTAGACAGAGCTCCACGCCATTGAAATGAATTAGACAGAGCTCCACGACATTGAAATGAATTAGACAGCACTCCACGCCATTGAAATGAATTAGACAGCGCTCCACGCCATTGAAATGAATTAGACAGAGCTCCACGCCATTGAAATGAATTAGACAGCGCTCCACGCCATTGAAATGAATTAGACAGGGCTCCACGCCATTGAAATGAATTAGAGTTCCTGCCTTTAGAGCCTCCAGAGGACTCTGAGGCGATGGTCCAGCTGCATTTAAAGCTCACTCTGGTGTTTAGGTTTCAATGGACAAATGTTCACACAGATGCTGTAGATCTTCTTTTTCACAGATATATTACACACTTTAACACCGATTATACTTTTGTGAAGCTCAAATACAATTGAGGCTTAAAAATTGGATCTTTGCCCCACAATCGAACCTTTCTACACTAGAAATTCAAAATTGTTGCTTATATTTTGTTCTAAAGTCTTGAAACTATTTGAATTTAAATAAAATGTCTGTCAATCATTGAATTTATGAATCTGCAAAAGGAAAATCCACGGCATCTTTTTCATTTTTTACTTCAAGCCGATTGATTTGACGATGGATTATTGAGTTTTCGTCTTTCAAGTGCAATTTTTCACGTTATTGGCAGGTCCTTTGGCTTGAAAGAGGAAAAATAAAACGTTAAACTCAAAAGTCAAAAATGTATTAAAGTTATTCATCTAAAAACAAATCACAAATGGTCAAAAATGCAGATTATCATTTTGATTTCAATGGTTTTTCCTCTGGACGTGCGTTTTCTGGCTGTGACTCGTCGTTTGGACTGAAGGCTCTCAGTCCAGTGTTTCAGGCTCTTTTTATGCCACGGATTTTTAATGTTTTTGAAAAAGGGACGAAAACGTGTCTGAATTTTACATTTTCTCTGACGACGACGACGCTGTGACGGGACTGAAGAACAACCAAATATGGCCACGCCTCCTCTGCGGCTAACATTAGCATCACATGGCTAACTTAGTGTCACGTGGCTAACTTAGTGTCGTGGCTAAATTAACGCCATGTGTCTAACTTTCCGTCACAGCGCTAACTCAGCGTCATGTGGCTA
Source organism: Rhinogobius similis (assembly GCA_019453435.1). Lineage (NCBI taxonomy): Eukaryota > Metazoa > Chordata > Actinopteri > Gobiiformes > Gobiidae > Rhinogobius > Rhinogobius similis. Next base: position 41,114,966 of record CM033631.1, on the reverse strand, counting down.
ACTTAGCATTATGTGGATAAGTTAGCGTCATGTGGCTAAGTCAGCATCACGTGGCTAAGTTGGCGTCACCTGGCTAACTTAGCATCACATGGCTAATTTAGCATCACATGGCTAACTTAGCATCATGTGGTTAACTTAGTGTCACGGGGCTAACTTAGCATCACGGGGCTAACTTAGCATCACGTGGCTAACGATGCTACATTGAAATGAAGGATTGTGTCACTCGTGTTTTATCAAATGTTGTTCACAAGTTTTTTTGTGGTTTTCGAAGTATTTTAGGATTTTGTCTTTTGTATTCAACAGGGTATGATGAAATAAAACGCCAAAATATTTTCAAACTGATGTGTTTTTTTCACTAATTTCACTTAAAACCATGTAATTGAACACGTTTTCTATTGCAAAACATGATTAAAATTAAATGTTGGTAATATGGTATCAGAAACTAGATCTGACCGAAGAGATGTAAAAATTCAAATTTCCTCAAATTTTTTTTTATTAAAACTTGGATCAGAAATAAATGTATTTAGAGAAAACAGCCGTTTGAAGCAACAACATCCCAGAGAAACCTGTGCACGAAGTGGATTCAGTCGAAGAATAAAACATTTAGCATCGATTGGACATAAACGTGATGTTGAGAGAGAAAAATCAACGAAATATTGAAAAGACAGACATGTTCGAACAAGTTAAAATGGTTTGAATTTTCCAAAATCCAACTCCTGATCATTTATAAAGAGCATTTTCTAAACGTTCAACAGTTTCCAAAGAGCTGCACAAACCGTCGAAATGTAAACGAACGATTAATTCAGTCGTTATTAAGATCGAAACCACAAAAAACATCTAAAAACACAATAAACTGTAATAAAAACGGTAGAATTGAGCGTGGTTCATCTGGACAACGATAAAAGCATGACTTCATTTACAGATAAAGTCTCTGGTTGCACGTTCAGGCTGAATGTGGCGCTTCAGTCACATCTGGTCCACATTTCACTTTTTTCTTCAGAAACAGAATAATTGGGCCACGAGAACTCAATCTGACGCCGACCAAACGGAGCAGGAATCTGAAAAATGCTCCGGAGAAATGTACAGTTATTCTTCATGAATGTGTGATGAGCTCTTTTACAAACGGAATAATCAGGCCATGAGAACCAGACGGAAACAACTGGGAACTGAACCGACGAGGGATAAAACACAGCCACAAACGGAGCGGGAAACACAAAACGTTTGTGAAGTGTTCTCTGTTTGAACTAAAGGTTTGAACTGCAGCTTTGTTTTACAGTTTTCACAAATCTCTGCATAAATAAGTGTAAAGTGCTGTACTTCAGGCACTTTTGATGTATTTGTGCTTCATTAAGTACATTTTACACCGGACACGTTCACTCTTCAGAGCAGCCGTGTGGACCACAGACCAGGGGTTCTCCAAAGAAAAGACTTGTCTTCCTGAGGAGCTCCAGGTCTAAGGTTTAAACCAGCGACTTCAGGTCTAAACCAGGATAAACCACCAATAAAGGACACAAAAGGAAGAGCAAAAGTGTAAATAAAATGCACTTTAAATGAAGTCAACACGTAGCACCAGAGGTACATGGACCACTGTTTGAGAAACACGGCCATAGACTGTACAACAGTGGACTGTGGGACGTCACCCATAGAGTTTGTCTCCAGCTAAATGAAGCCAGTCGGGGCTAGCAGTTATAGCGGCTAAAGTGGAGCTAGCCGTGAAGCTAGCAGTTATAGCGGCTAAAGTGGAGCCAGACTCCATGTTTGTAAATTTGAGTGCGTATCGTGGCAACCACACGGACCAATCAGGAGGAGGTTGTTAATGGTCTCCGCCCCTCGGTGAGAGGAGACGGCGGCAACGTGCGGCAGTAGCTGTCAATCAAACCTGTTGCTAACAATACCCTGAACGTCAGTGGAACTGTAAACCCTCCTGTGAGCGGGAGCTGGACAGACTCTTCACAGATCAAACTGTGACACGAACCTGACCATTGACCACCACAGAAACCATGGAAACATGTGCTACAGGACAAATCCAAAAAGAATCTGTTTTACGTTAGCATTAGCCACATTGTTTACATGAGTTCATTCAGATGAACGCTCTGAGGTCAGAACCCGAGTCCTTCAAGAGGAAATAACCCACTTCCCAGAGTCTGGAACGCAGCATTAGCTCCAGAGTTAGCTCCAGAGTTAGCTCCAGCGTTAGCTCCAGTGTTAGCTCCAGCGTTAGCTCCAGCGTTAGCTCCAGTGTTAGCTCCAGCGTTAGCTCCAGCGTTAGCTCCAGAGTTAGCTCCAGCGTTAGCTCCAGCGTTAGCTCCAGAGTTAGCTCCAGCGTTAGCTCCAGAGTTAGCTCCAGAGTTATTATTGTTCTCGTGGGTTTGTGAACTCACAAATGTGAGAATTGACTTTCTGCACAAAACGTCAGTTGGGTTGTTTACTTTGTAAACTTGTACTGCGTTAGCGTTAGCATCGAGACACAAACACTGTCCTTTGGTGAAGTCTTTAAAGTGTTTCACTGAACCATCAGGATCCATCCATTTTAGACTGAAAACCCCATCGAAATGAATCAGAGGAAGGACTGAGCCGGCCATTTTATAAATAAACAGACCATCTGCCACCTTGTGCACAGAGTCAATTCATCTTCATCAGTGCAAGGTCAGGAGGACAGACCAACCAAGGACTCCAGTCTTACTGTTGGACGCAGTCGTTT
>CM033631.1:41059765-41107265 GCA_019453435.1 Rhinogobius similis | reverse complement strand
TATTTTATTTCATTTCAGACGCTTCACGTGTGTCTAACATGAAGAACACAATTACAATCACACAAGCTAACGCTAACACAAAAACTTGCAGCTGCTGGTCGCTCCCTCAAAGCATCATGGGGGATTGTGGTCACGTGGTGCCCCTAAAGCAAAGATGGTATCAGGAAGTAACGGGAATTAAAGAACTTTTTTTGGGGTCATGAACCAATGAGCTCAGGCCACAGGAGGAACAGGACGCCATTTTGGATTCATCTTCCAGTTTAATTAGAGTTCTATGTTTAGAACTCAGCACCACTTCCTGTCATTTAAAACTTTCACTTTTCACATTCTCTCTTTGTGGCTCGAGCTTCGATGGAAACGACGGACAATGAGCCCCGAACATGAAACACACACGTCGTCTGTTCACGTTTCAGAGCCTTTTGTCTGTGACGTCCCTGAACGAATCCAGTTAAATCTGTGAGACTGGAGCCCGTCTGCCGCGCTTCTGCCTCCACCTGTGGACGTCCCGAGTCTGTGAAGGTGAACTCCGGCGTAATCATCCCGTTGACTGTGACCGCCGACCGCTGAGATCCAATTAAGCGCCGCGGCAGAACAAACACCGAACCAGAGCAACAGATGTCACCGAAACCGCGCCGAGTTTCAGCCGGTTCCTCTCGCTTTGACCAGATTTCGGCGGCGCGTCTAACCAGATTTCCGTGTTTGGCTCAGACCTGCTTTTGGGAGACACGGATGAACCGGAGCTCAGAGCGGCGGAACCAGCCAGCTCATTTACATGTATGCAAATGAGGCAATGTGGGGACGCAATTACAGGCGCTAATTAAAGCCCTGATGAGGGAAGAGTGCACGAGAGAAGAGTGCATGAGAGAAGAGCGCACGAGGGAAGAGTGCACGAGAGAAGAGCGAGCACGAGGGAAGAGTGCACGAGAGAAGAGCGAGCACGAGGGAAGAGTGCACGAGAGAAGAGCGATTTAGGAAGAGAGTGCTCGAGAGAAGAGCGAGCACGAGGGAAGAGTGCACGAGAGAAGAGCGCACGAGGGAAGAGTGCACGAGAGAAGAGCGAGCACGAGGGAAGAGTGCACGAGAGAAGAGCGAGCACGAGGGAAGAGTGCACGAGGGAAGAGTGCACGAGAGAAGAGCGAGCACGAGGGAAGAGTGCACGAGAGAAGAGCGAGCACGAGGGAAGAGTGCACGAGAGAAGAGCGAGCACGAGGGAAGAGTGCACGAGAGAAGAGCGCACGAGGGAAGAGTGCACGAGAGAAGAGCGAGCACGAGGGAAGAGTGCACGAGAGAAGAGCGAGCACGAGGGAAGAGTGCACGAGGGAAGAGTGCACGAGAGAAGAGCGAGCACGAGGGAAGAGTGCACGAGAGAAGAGCGAGCACGAGGGAAGAGTGCACGAGAGAAGAGTGAGCACGAGAGAAGAGTGCACGAGAGAAGAGTGCACGAGAGAAGAGAGCACGAGAGAAGAGAGCACGAGAGAAGAGCACGAGGGAAGAGTGCACGAGAGAAGAGTGCACGAGAGAAGAGTGCACGAGAGAAGAGTGCACGAGAGAAGAGTGCACGAGAGAAGAGTGCATGAGAGAAGAGTGCACGAGAGAAGAGCGCACGAGAGAAGAGCGCACGAGGGAAGAGTGCACGAGGGAAGAGCGCACGAGAGAAGAGTGCACGAGGGAAGAGTGCACGAGAGAAGAGTGCACGAGAGAAGAGTGAGCACGAGAGAAGAGTGAGCACGAGGGAAGAGCGCACGAGAGAAGAGTGCACGAGAGAAGAGTGAGCACGAGAGAAGAAATTACCGCAAAGAAAGAAAGAAGGGCGACGAGGGAAGAGCGCACGAGAGAAGAGTGCACGAGAGAAGAGTGCACGAGAGAAGAGTGCACGAGAGAAGAGTGCACGAGAGAAGAGTGCACGAGAGAAGAGTGCACGAGAGAAGAGTGCACGAGAGAAGAGTGCACGAGAGAAGAGCGCACGAGAGAAGAGTGCACGAGAGAAGAGCGAGCACGAGGGAAGAGTGCACGAGAGAAGAGTGAGCACGAGGGAAGAGTGCACGAGAGAAGAGCGAGCACGAGGGAAGAGTGCACGAGAGAAGAGCGAGCACGAGGGAAGAGCGAGCACGAGGGACGAGTGTACGAGAGAAGAGTGAGCACGAGGGAAGAGTGCACGAGAGAAGAGTGCACGAGAGAAGAGTGCACGAGAGAAGAGTGGCACGAGAGAAGAGTGAGCACGAGAGAAGAGTGCACGAGAGAAGAGTGCACGAGAGAAGAGTGCACGAGAGAAGAGTGCACGAGAGAAGAGCGAGCACGAGGGAAGAGCGAGCACGAGGGAAGAGTGCACGAGAGAAGAGTGCACGAGAGAAGGGCGCACGAGAGAAGAGTGCACGAGAGAAGTGCGCACGAGAGAAGAGCGCACGAGGGAAGAGCGCACGAGGGAAGAGCGCACGAGAGTAGAGCGCACGAGAGTAGAGTGCACGAGAGAAGAGTGCACGAGAGAAGAGTGCACGAGAGAAGAGTGCACGAGAGAAGAGTGCACGAGAGAAGAGTGCACGAGAGAAGAGTGCACGAGGAAAGAGTTAAATCTGTAATAAATGTGTCAGAATCAGATCCTTGTGTCAGAGTCTTTGAGTCCAGATTGTACAGTTTGAGCTGCTTTAAGGCTCTTTGTGTCTCGAGGGACAAAAATGCATTTTGTCTCATTTTAGTCAAGTTAAGTCTTTGATGCTTTTAGATGTTTAGATGTTTTTGTCACGTATTGTTGTTGTATTTTTTGTCACTTTTACTCACGTTTCTGTTGCTTGTATTTGGGTTTTTGTTGCTTAAAGTCACTTTTAGTCACGTTTGTTTTGCTCATAGTTGCGGTTTTTGTCCATTTTAGTCATGTTTTTGTTGCTTTTAGTCACAATTTAGTCACTTTTTGTTGATTTTTTGCAGATTTTTCTTATGTTTATGTCTCGTTCAGTGGCGTTTTTGTCGTTTTCTCGTTTTAGTCACTTTTAGGTTTTTTTTTGCAGTTTTTAGTCGTGTTTTAGTCGTGTTTTTGTCGCTTTTAGTCAAATTTTCGTCATTTTTTGTTGATTTTTTGCCGTTTTTTCTTGTGTTTTTGTCTTGTTTTGTGGCGTTTCTGTCGTTTTCATGTTTAAGTCACTTTTAGTTGGATTTTTTGCAGTTTTTAGTCGTGTTTTAGTCGTGTTTTTGTTGTGTTTTTCTCACTTTTTGTCCCAGATTGTACAGTTTGGTGCGGGATCTACTTTAAGGCTCATCTTTATGTCTCGAGGGACAAAAATGCATTTGGAGAAAACAACAGAGAAATCCATGGATGAAGTGGATTCGATGGGAGAATCAAGCCTCGTTGTTGGACTCGTTTGTCATTTGCGTCTGTTTTCGCTCTTGAACTTTCTGATCCGCTGCAGATCCTTTTGGTTTTTATTTCTTATAATCAAAGCCGTTTTCTTCTTTGGAGCAGCTGCAGAGACGGCGGCGAAAACAGGAAAAAAATGACTCAAAATTACAAGAGGAAACATGACAAAAGTGTGAAAGGTCTGGCCTTGGATTGTGCTGTTGCCTGGAAACATGAAGAATCCCCAAAGTTACACAGAAAAAAAAAACAGATTCGAGTTTGTCTGAAAGATTTTGTGGAAATGTTTGTGGGACGTGAGACAAAAAGCAGACGCACCACAGTTATTTAAAGGTCCCATATTCTGCTCTTTCCCCTTCACACAGTCTGTCCTCAGGGCTTTGTTGATACATTTCTCGTTGTGTAATATCCATAACATAACAGTTTACAAAAAACACCCATTTCTTGGACTGGCCCCCCTCCTGCAAAAGCAAACGGCTCACTCTGAGATCTGACCCCCCGAACAGAGAGCAGGCTGCCTCCCCCGCCCAACTCGTGCCGAAGCCTAGAGTGGAGATGGTGCATGCGCCGTGTGCTCCGGTAAACAGCGATACACAAACACTGAATAAACCTTTTCTGGTCCTGACGGTGCGTCGTGCTGAGTCCTACGTCCTGGATCTGACCTGGAGTTTGACGTGCTCCAGGGCCTCAACCACGGACGTGCCGTTTGGTAAATAACAAGCTAACTCTTCTGTCTTCTGTGTAGCATTAGCATTAGCTGTTTTTATTCTTGCAGCTGCGCGCTTCCTGGAGGCGTGGCTTAAACACCACCTCATCCTGGTGAGGAGCCCCCGTCTGCTGCTCAGAGGGGGACGGAAAAGACAGTTCTCTAGAGAAAACATGAGGGAATCAATCAAAAAACCACTTTGGGCACAACATACGAGGCCCAAATAGCACTGGAGGAAGGTTAAAACCTCTGAAAAGTCGAGTTTGCATGATATGGGACCTTTAACACAATCGCCACAAGAATCATTATTTAAAGTCTATAGTTCAGGTTTTCGTGTTTGTCTGACTCTGACTCCGTTTGGTGGCAGGGCATCTGTGGTAAATATTCGTCACAGTTTTACGTTTGTGGAGTCGCGGTTTGTGAAGAGAATTTGAAAAATAAAAGTGTGAAATGCCAGGAAGTTGAGCTGAGACCCTCTGTGATGTCATCAGAAGGCGACGCACCGTTGGAAACACAGAGACAGATTAAAACATCAAAACAAAATAGTCTTATCACGGATTATTTATGTCAGCTCTGACTGTTGTGTCGTGTGTGGATGTGGGCCTTGTTTACAGTCTGGTTGCTATGGTAACAGTGGGCCCTTGTTTACAATCTGGTTGCTATGGTAACAGCTGTGGAATTACCTTTGTGTCACATTTGTTTCGTGTTCAACAGGAAGTGACATTGTAGACTTTACACAAACTGTCAAATAAAAAGGGACAAACTGCTCACGCTCTAGTTTAGTTCTTTCAAAATATGTTCTGAAGCGGCAAAAATGTGACTGAAAGCAACAAAACGTGACTGAAAGCGACAAAAACGTGACTGAAAGCAGCAGAAATGAGACTAAAAGCAACAAAAACATGATTGAAAGCGACAAAAACGTGACTAAAAGTAGATAAAATGGGACTAAAAGCAGCAGAAATTCGACTAAAAGTGACAAAAACATGACTAAAAGCAACAAAAACGAGACTAAAAGCAAGAAAAACGAGACTAAAAGCAGCATAAATGAGACTCAAAGCAACAAAAACATGACTAAAAGTGACAAAAACATGACTAAAAGTGACAAAAACAAGACTAAAAGTGACAAAAACATGACTAAAAGTGACAAAAACAAGACTAAAAGTGACAAAAACTTGACTAAAAGCAACAAAAACATGACTAAAAGTGACAAAAACATGACTAAAAGTGACAAAAACAAGACTAAAAGTGACAAAAACAAGACTAAAAGTGACAAAAACAAGACAACAAAACACCAAAACCATTCTGACACATGATTTCATCAGTTTGTGGGTTAATGTGTCCGTCTTTCTTGATCCTCCTGGTCGTGTTGAACAGAAGCACAGATCCAGACGTTGGGCCTGATCTTAAACAGTTCTCGGGGACAGACAGAAGAACCCTGGCTCCGCTCGGAGGTCACAGCCTTTTCCACAGCGTTTCACATTTTTGCCGAAAAACGTATCCGACCCCAGGCCCCGGCGGTTTCCACGGCAACGCCAGAGTTTGCCGCTCGGCTCAGACGGAGCGCGGACTTAGGTTTGACTCGTGTTCAAGAGACGAACGTGTTATTTATGAACAAAACGGCCAAAACGGAAGCAAATCTGTCGCTTTGTTTTTGGACGAACCTGGTTGAAACGAAGGACAGAGACACTCCACGTCTCCGTTTTATTGTTTTAGTTTAAAAAAGAACAATAAACTGTTTTAATCTACAGTCTCTGTCGACGAATCAACGCTTGGATGGATTTTACTGGAGTTTAAAGCAACAAAAAAATGACTAAAAGCAAAACGTTAAATAAAGTCGATGGATTTGTGTAAAAAGTTTAATGAACACGAGACAACAACACGTCACATGCACCGACTCCTGAAAACAGCTTTGTGTTGAGTAGAACTTATTTTCTGTTTTCTGTTGAGCCCCGTGTGAACTACAACGAAACAAGATGGCGGCGCCCACGACAACTTCAAGAATAAGGTGAATTGTACAGTTTATATTGTTTGTTGTATTATTTTTTTCTTTATTGGTGAAAAACATGAGACATTATATGACTTTCTGTCTTTTTTATTGTTTTCTTCAGGTTCTGCTCTCTCTGAATCAGTCCCAGCTCGTCCTGTGAGGACACAGGAAACTCTGCTGGACTATTGTCCCTGAATGTATCCTCCTGGTCCCGGTCCTGTGTCCTGGTCCTGGTCCTGGTCCTGGTCCCGGTCCCGGTCCTGTGTCCTCGCTCGCTCTGTGCTGGAGCTGATGAACGTGGGCCGTGTTCATTCATTCATGTTCTCCCTCTTGTTCCCGTTGGGGGACTGGAGCCTGTCCCAGTGACTTTGGGCCTGAGGCGGGGCACACCCTGGACAGAGGCCAGGGTGCACCTGCGGAGCCAGAGAACCCACTGTAACACAGGGAGAACATGCAGACTCCACCCAGAGAGAGCGTGTGACGTTGGTCTGGTCCGGGAATCAAACCCACGACCTCCTGATTGAGACACATATTCAGTGACTTTTCTTAATCCTGTTCTCACAACGTTCTTCATCCAAACCCCTGGAGTCACGTTCAGCTTCACGATTTTTGAAGAATGTTTATCAGAAAATCAGACACACGTCCTGCTTGACTCCTTGTGTCCGGGACCTGTTTTCAGACTTCATCATTTTTCAGAGAATCTTCTGCTCGTTCTGAGCGTTTCTCCCTCTGACCTCGATCACCTCGACCACACCAGGACTTCACCAGAGTGTATGGAGGGCTGCGCCATCTGCTGGACGCACTGTCATGTCATAGGGACTGATAACAAAAGTAAATGGATGAATAATAAACTTGTTTTTGTTTTAAAACACGAGATGCAAATGTAAGGCCCTCAGGAGCAGGTTTAAAGGAGAACAATATGAAAATGCTTTCCGTTAAACGTAATTAAAAGCAAACGGAATTTACTGAGATAAAACCGAGTAGGAGTTGGAGTTTGAACTTTAACCTCGAGCGGTTTGTGTTGGACTCGTGTGAACCTTTGTCCCTCGTCTTTAATTCTGTGCCGTTTGTTCAAATCTCCACCAGGACCAAGACCGGAGACCGGAGAGACCGGAGAGACCAGAGAGACCAGAGAGACCAGAGAGACCAGAGAGACCAGAGAGACCAGAGAGACCAGAGAGACCAGAGAGACCAGAGAGACCAGAGAGACCAGAGAGACCAGAGAGACCAGGGGCCAGGACCAGGGGCCAGGGGCCAGGGGCCAGGACCAGGGGCCAGGGGCCAGGACCAGGGGCCAGGACAGGACCAGACCAGGACCAGACCCAGACCTGGTCCAGTCAATTCCTGTATGTTCTACTGTTCTCTCTCTCATGTAGAGTGTTGTGACTGTGAGTACTTCACACTGTGAGTACTTCACACTGTGAGTACTTCACACTGTGAGTACTTCAGACCGTGAGTACTTCAGACCGTGAGTACTTCACACTGTGAGTACTTCACACTGTGAGTACTTCACACTGTGAGTACTTGAGTACTTTCTGAAGGACAAAGGCTCAGAACAATGAGAGGAAACAGAGAAGAACAGGACGTGAGAGACACTTAAGACCAAGTACCAAACTGTGAGGAGGACAGACAACAAACTGTGAGGAGGACAGACGACAAACTGTGAGGAGGACAGACAACAAACTGTGAGGAGGACAGACGACAAACTGTGAGGAGGACAGACGACAAACTGTGAGGAGGACAGACGACAAACTGTGAGGAGGACAGACGACAAACTGTGAGGAGGACAGACGACAAACTGTGAGGAGGACAGACGACAAACTGTGAGGAGGACAGACGACAAACTGTGAGGAGGACAGACGACAAACTGTGAGGAGGACAGACGACACACTCAAACTGTCATATTGACTTTAAAAAAGCTCTTTAAAGGATTTAAAGAGTTCAAGTCGGACTAAATCAAAGTCAAATCCTTATTTTTTCGCTGAAATGTAACGCTTCACATAAAGCGCTCAGTTGCCTCTGACTCTGGAGCGTTTCTGACACAAAGCTAACGCTAACCTTAGCTCCAGGCCGCTGCGCTTTTCCTCCGAGCGCGACTAATGCTAACGACAGCTCAGGCACTAACACAGTGCTGTGCCTCTGCTCCGCTGACACGCCGACACGCTAACACGCTAACCCCGTGCGCCGCGGAGATACGCTTGTGTCCGCGCGGTGTCAGAGGACGCCACACTCGGAGGATCAGAGCCGAGAACAGAAACCGACAGAAGGTCTGCGCCAAGCGAGGTTCATCTGAGGAGCGGCCTGTGAGCGACGAAACGGACAGAAACGAGAAAGAAACACAAACAGAAACACAAACAGAAACAGAAACGAGAAAGAAACACAAACAGAAACGAGAAAGAAACACAAACAGAAACACAAACACAAACAGAAACGAGAAAGAAACACAAACAGAAACACAAACAGAAACGAGAAAGAAACACAAACAGAAACACAAACACAAACAGAAACGAGAAAGAAACACAAACAGAAACACAAACACAAACAGAAACGAGAAAGAAACACAAACAGAAACACAAACACAAACAGAAACGAGAAAGAAACACAAACAGAAACACAAACACAAACAGAAACGAGAAAGAAACACAAACAGAAACACAAACAGAAACGAGAAAGAAACACAAACAGAAACGAGAAAGAAACACAAACAGAAATGAGAAAGAAACACAAACAGAAACAGAAACACAAACACAAACACAAACCTTTTACTGACGGGAAACGAGCGACGTGTGCGGCTTATTTTGGAGAATTCCTTTGAGTTTAGAAACTTTGTTAAAGGGCCTATGACAGGTTTAAAGGGCCTATGACAGGTTGGATTACACATTTCACTAAAATGCACTTCAGATAAATATATTTCAGTTTCTGCTAGATCAGACATGTCCAAACTAAGGCCCGGGAGCCAAATGCAGCCCTCAGACCAATTTTTCTTGGCCCTTATTCTTCCTGGTAAATTGGCCCACATTGTCCCGAGAAGTACTATTTACAGCAAATTTAAAATTTTCTAGACTTCTAACCTAAATAACTAACATTTTGGTGCAGCACAGACCTGATATTAAGGCACTGAGACTGAATGTAGATGTGGTGGAGCTTAAAACATCAGATAAATGCAGCTTTTTTAACGTTTCACGATTGATTTGTGGCCCTCATCTTGGTCCATATTTCAATATGTGGCCCTCGATGGAAAAAGTTTGGACGCTCCTGTGCTAGAATCTTCACAAATTTTACCTCAGTTTAGCTATTTTTTTTTTTAGGTTTTTAGTTTTACTTCCTGGTTGTAAAGTATGACATCACACTAGGAAATCACCATAGCAACCACACTGTACACTGGGCCAAAACTCATCTAATGTCACAGATTCTGTTCATTTGACAAAGAAAAACACATGTGAGCACCTTTATTTTGTTGAATTGATGTTTAAAGGGTCAAAATGGTTTCTTATTTTGTGTAAATTATGCGTGACCTTTGTCTCCCCAGTGTGATGTCATCAGTTTGTTTACTTCCTGTGATTTTCAACAAATGTTTCCACTTTTCTCCACAAACAGTGACCTTACTGGTGTAAAACTATAATTTATATTTACAAGAGGTGTTAATACACTGAATAAAGTCACAATTAGAAAATCTTAAAAACTAAAACTAGAAATAACAACAACCAAACAACAACAAAAACGACTTAAAATGGTTGAATGAGACTATTATTGCCACTAAAAACGTGAAAAAACGTGACGATAAGCAACAAGATGTGATAAAATGCTACAAAACCGTGACTAAAACTGACTTAAAAAGACAAAACCCATTCCCAAAGACTTTTTGAGACAGAAACTTATCAAAAGTAACAAAAAAGACATAAAAGCAACGGAACGCAAATAAAAGAGTCTAAAAGTGACAAAACAAAGACTAAACACAGAAAAAAATACGACTAAAAGTGACAGACCCTTCATGACTCCAAACTCTGACTTCTACTTCTAACTATACGCTAACGATATGTTTAGCCGTTAGCAAAACAAAGCTAGCAAAGCACGTTAGCATCAGCCGTTTCCTGTTTCTCTGATGTTTCCAGCTCATCATCATCAACACGATCCAAACGTGACATAAAGAGGGTCAAACGGTGTAGAGTCTGAAGGAAATAAAAGCAGAAAAACACAAACAGGAAGTAGTTTCCTGTCGACGCTAGCTTTAGCCACATCTCAGACACAAACTTGTTTCTGTGTCTTCTTTTGTTCGTCTTTTTGTGAATCAACCTCAGGATTAAAAGGATCATGTTTTTGTCGATTTTATTCACGTTTTTGTTGCTTTAAGTTGTGTGTTTGTTGCTTCAAGTCGCGTTTTTTGTCGATTTTAGTCCATTTTTTGTTTTGTTTTTAGAGCTGTTTTCTTGGTTTTAGCTGCTTTTTGTTGTGTCTTTGTTGTTTTTTAGCTGCTTCTCACACATCTCTCGGTTCTAACCGGGACTCACTAAATGTTTTTTTGTGCCTCAGGATTGGGATTCAGATTTAATTCATGAAGAAAACATGAGTGACGTCTGTTGCTCCGTCCCAGACTGAAGTGGGACGTCCTGAGTCACACCTGACTCAGTGTGACCTGCTGCTCCGACGCCTCCAAACCTGCTGCTCTCTCCCTCCCCCCCACCTCTCTGTCTCTCTCTCTCTCCCCTTCCCTCTCTCTCTCCCCCTCTTTACCTCTCTCCCTCTTTCCATCTCCACTCCTCTCTCTTTCTCCTCCCCTCTCTTTCTCTCTCTCTCTTCTCTCCCTCTGTCTTCCTCTCTCTCCCCCACTCCCTCCCCCTCCCTCTATCCCCTTCCTTCTTTCTCCCTCTCCCCCCTATCTCTCTCCCCCCTATGTCTCTCCCTCTCTCTCCCTCTCCACCCCTCTCTCTCCCTCTCTCTGTTTCTCCCTCTCTCCCCCTCTCTCTGTTTCTCTCTCTCCCTGTCTTTCTCCCTCTCTCTCTCCCCTCTCTCTCACCCTCGCTCCCCTCTCTCTGTTTCTTCCCTCTTTCTTCCCCCTCTCTGTCTCTCTCTCTCTCCCCTTCCCTCTCTCTCTCCCCCTCTTTACCTCTCTCCCTCTTTCCATCTCCACCCCTCTCTCTTTCTCCCCCCTCTCTCCCCTCTCTTTCCCTCTCTCTCTTCTCTCCCTCTCCCCCTATCTCTCTCCCCTCTATGTCTCTCCCTCTCTCTCCCTCTCCACCCCTCTCTCTCCCTCTCTCTGTTTCTCCCTCTCTCCCCCTCTCTCTGTTTCTCTCTCTCCCTCCCCCCCCTCCCTCTCCCTCTCTCCCCCTCAGCAGTAGCAGAAGGGTCCAGACTGTGACCGGAGCATGACTTCACACCAGCAGCAGGCCTTCATCGCTCTCACACTCTGCCTCCTCCTCTCACACTCCCCCTCTCTCCCTCCTCCTCCCTACTTTCCCTCTCTCTGTTGCTCTGTTTTCTTCTCTCCTCTTCCCCCCCCCCCCCCCTCTCTCTCTCTCTCTCTACACTTGTCCTGTTGTAGAGATTTGTTCTCCTCTCCTTCTTTTCTCTCTCCTCTCTCTTCTCTCTCTGCAGTTGTCCTGTTTTGGCCTCCTCTTGTCTATTTTCTCTGTTGCTCTTCTTGTGCTCGGGGTGAGTTTTGGCCTCCTCTCCTCTCTTCTTCTTGTGCTCGGGGTGAGTTTTGGCCTCCTCTCCTCTCTTTCCTCTCTTCTTCTTGTTCTCGGGGTGAGTTTTGGCCTCCTCTTGTCTCTTTCCTCTCTTCTTCTTGTTCTCGGGGTGAGTTTTGGCCTCCTCTCCTCTCTTTCCTCTCTTCTTCTTGTTCTCGGGGTGAGTTTTGGCCTCCTCTCCTCTCTTTCCTCTCTTCTTCTTGTTCTCGGGGTGAGTTTTGGCCTCCTCTCCTCTCTTTCCTCTCTTCTTCTTGTTCTCGGGGTGAGTTTTGGCCTCCTTTCGTCTCTTTCCTCTCTTCTTCTTGTTCTCGGGGTGAGTTTTGGCCTCCTCTCGTCTCTTTCCTCTCTTCTTCTTGTTCTCGGGGTGAGTTTTGGCCTCCTCTTCTCTCTTTCCTCTCTTCTTCTTGTTCTCGGGGTGAGTTTTGGCCTCCTCTTGTCTCTTTCCTCTCTTCTTCTTCTTGTTCTCGGGGTGAGTTTTGGCCTCCTCTCCTCTCTTTCCTCTCTTCTTCTTGTTCTCGGGGTGAGTTTTGGCCTCCTCTCCTCTCTTTCCTCTCTTCTTCTTGTTCTCGGGGTGAGTTTTGGCCTCCTCTCCTCTCTTTCCTCTCTTCTTCTTGTTCTCGGGGTGAGTTTTGGCCTCCTCTCCTCTCTTTCCTCTCTTCTTCTTGTTCTCGGGGTGAGTTTTGGCCTCCTCTTGTCTCTTTCCTCTCTTCTTCTTGTGCTCGGGGTGAGTTTTGGCCTCCTCTCCTCTCTTTTCTCTCTTCTTCTTGTTCTCGGGGTGAGTTTTGGCCTCCTCTCGTCTCTTTCCTCTCTTCTTCTTGTTCTCGGGGTGAGTTTTGGCCTCCTCTTCTCTCTTTCCTCTCTTCTTCTTGTTCTCGGGGTGAGTTTTGGCCTCCTCTTGTCTCTTTCCTCTCTTCTTCTTCTTGTTCTCGGGGTGAGTTTTGGCCTCCTCTCCTCTCTTTCCTCTCTTCTTCTTGTTCTCGGGTGAGTTTTGGCCTCCTCTCCTCTCTTCTTCTTGTTCTCGGGGTGAGTTTTGGCCTCCTCTCCTCTCTTTCCTCTCTTCTTCTTGTTCTCGGGGTGAGTTTTGGCCTCCTCTCCTCTCTTTTCTCTCTTCCTCTTGTTCTCGGGGTGAGTTTTGGCCTCCTCTCCTCTCTTTTCTCTCTTCTTCTTGTTCTCGCGGTGAGTTTTGGCCTCCTTTCCTCTCTTTTCTCTCTTCTTCTTGTTCTCGGGGTGAGTTTTGGCCTCCTCTCCTCTCTTCTTCTTGTTCTCGGGGTGAGTTTTGGCCTCCTCTCCTCTCTTTCCTCTCTTCTTCTTGTTCTCGGGGTGAGTTTTGGCCTCCTCTCCTCTCTTTTCTCTCTTCTTCTTGTTCTCGGGGTGAGTTTTGGCCTCCTCTCCTCTCTTTTCTCTCTTCTTCTTGTTCTCGGGGTGAGTTTTGGCCTCCTCTCCTCTCTTTTCTCTCTTCTTCTTGTTCTCGGGGTGAGTTTTGGCCTCCTCTCCTCTCTTTTTCTTGTTCTCGGGGTGAGTTTTGGCCTCCTCTTGTCTCTTCCCTCTCTTCTTCTTGTTCTTGGGTGAGTTTTGGCCTCCTCTCCTCTCTTTCCTCTCTTCTTCTTGTTCTCGGGGTGAGTTTTGGCCTCCTCTCCTCTCTTTCCACTCTTAATCTTGTTCTCTGGGAGAGTTTTGGCCTCCTCTCCTCTCTTTCCTCTCTTCTTCTTGTTCTCGGGGTGAGTTTTGGCCTCCTCTCCTCTCTTTCCTCTCTTCTTCTTGTTCTTGGGTGAGTTTTGGCCTCCTCTCCTCTCTTTCCTCTCTTTTTCTTGTTCTCGGGGTGAGTTTTGGCCTCCTCTCCTCTCTTTCCTCTCTTCTTCTTGTTCTCGGGGTGAGTTTTGGCCTCCTCTCCTCTCTTTCCTCTCTTCTTCTTGTTCTTGGGTGAGTTTTGGCCTCCTCTCCTCTCTTTCCTCTCTTTTTCTTGTTCTTGGGTGAGTTTTGGCCTCCTCTCCTCTCTTTCCTCTCTTCTTCTTGTTCTCGGGGTGAGTTTTGGCCTCCTCTCCTCTCTTTCCTCTCTTCTTCTTGTTCTTGGGTGAGTTTTGGCCTCCTCTCCTCTCTTTTCTCTCTTCTTCTTGTGCTCGGGGTGAGTTTGGCCTCCTCTCCTCTCTTTCCTCTCTTCTTCTTGTTCTCGGGTGAGTTTTGGCCTCCTCTCCTCTCTTTCCTCTCTTCTTCTTGTTCTCGGGTGAGTTTTGGCCTCCTCTCCTCTCTTTCCTCTCTTTTCTTGTTCTCGGGTGAGTTTTGGCCTCCTCTCCTCTCTTTCCTCTCTTTTCTTGTTCTCGGGTGAGTTTTGGCGTCCTCTCCTCTCTTTCCTCTCTTTTTCTTGTTCTCTGGGTGAGTTTTGGCCTCCTCTCCTCTCTTTCCTCTCTTCTTCTTGTTCTCGGGGTGAGTTTTGGCCTCCTCTCCTCTCTTTCCTCTCTTCTTCTTGTTCTCGGGGTGAGTTTTGGCCTCCTCTCCTCTCTTTCCTCTCTTCTTCTTGTTCTCGGGTGAGTTTTGGCCTCCTCTCCTCTCTTTCCTCTCTTTTTCTTGTTCTCGGGTGAGTTTTGGCCTCCTCTCCTCTCTTTCCTCTCTTTTTCTTGTTCTCGGGGTGAGTTTTGGCCTCCTCTCCTCTCTTTCCTCTCTTCTTCTTGTTCTCGCGGTGAGTTTTGGCCTCCTCTCCTCTCGTTCCTCTCTTCGTCTTGTTCTCGGGGTGAGTTTTGGCCTCCTCTCCTCTCGTTCCTCTCTTCTTCTTGTTCTCGGGGTGAGTTTTGGCCTCCTCTCCTCTCTTTTCTCTCTTCTTCTTGTGCTCGGGGTGAGTTTTGGCCTCCTCTCCTCTATTTTTCTTGTTCTCGGTGTGAGTTTTGGCCTCCTCTCCTCTCTTTCCTCTCTTCTTCTTGTTCTCGGGGTGAGTTTTGGCCTCCTCTCCTCTCTTTTCTCTCTTCTTCTTGTTCTCGGGTGAGTTTTGGCCTCCTCTCCTCTCTTTCCTCTCTTCTTCTTGTTCTCGGGGTGAGTTTTGGCCTCCTCTCCTCTCTTTCCTCTCTTCTTCTTGTTCTCGGGGTGAGTTTTGGCCTCCTCTCCTCTCTTTTTCTTGTTCTCGGGGTGAGTTTTGGCCTCCTCTCCTCTCTTTCCTCTCTTCTTCTTGTTCTCGCGGTGAGTTTTGGCCTCCTCTCCTCTCTTTTCTCTGCTGCTCTGTTTGTTCTCGGGTGAGATTCTCACACAGTGAACTGTGTTAGTCTGAGATTCAAACTCTCCAACACTTTGTTTTTTAATCAGGATTTTAATGAACAGCAGTTTTCTTTTGTCTGCCGCGCTCACACTTTAAGAATCACATTTTGTCTTTGTGTCCTTGAGCCAAACACTTGCCAAACAAGAGGAATTGAATGAGCTTCATTTTACTTCACGACATTAAAAAAATCTTGTTTTCTTTCGAGTCTTTTATTAGAAAATCCTCTGGACGTTCCCTTTCGATTTGTTTGAAGGAAATAAACGCAGAAAAAGCCGAGGACAAACAGGAAGTAGTTTCCTGTTGACTGTAGCTTCAGCCACGTCTCACAGACTTTTTTAGATTAATAAACGTCTTTTTCTGAATCGCGGAGAACAAGCGTTTTTTGTTGTTGTTGCTTTTAGTTGTCATTTTATTGCTTTTAGTTGCGCTTTTGTTGCTTTTTGTCATATTTTTGTCACTTATAGTTGCGTATTTGTCGCTTTTAGTTGCATTTTTGTCGCTTCTAGTTGTGTTTTTTGTCACTTTTAAAATCTCGTGACAGTAGATTATTGTGCCGTGAGCAGAAAATAAGGCAGAGACACAGGAGCAGAACTGTTGCAGGTCCAGATTGACATATCTGTATTATGTCCACACCGTACATCAGTCTGGATGCCCCGCCCTCCGCCTCGAGTCGACTCCCAAACGTACCGAGCGTCAGATTGGTTTATTTCAGTGACACCACACGGACCAATCAGGAGCGCAGTTGCTAATGGTATCCGCCCCTCGGTGGGAGGAGACGGCGGCAACGTGCGGCGCTAGCTGTCAATCAAACCTGTTGCTAACACGAGCGAAAACGGCCCCTGGAAAAGGAAGCGCCTGATTGGTCAGTTATTATTGTAATAACTTGATTTATGAACAACCAACGAGAAAAAAACACCCGGTTCATGTAGAGCAGGGGTGTCCAAACTTTTTCCATCGAGGGCCACATATTGAAATATAGACCAAGCGGAGCCACAAATCAATGGTGAAACGTTAAAAAAGCTGCATTTATCTGATGTTTTAAGCTCCACCACATCTACATTCAGTCTCAGTGTCTTAATATCAGGTCTGTGCTGCACCAAAATGTTAGTTATTTAGGTTGGAATTGTAGAAAATCTGAAAAGTGCTGTAAATAGTACTTATCAGGACAATGTGGGCCAGTTCACCAGGAAGACTAACGCCTGATGCACACTGACTCCAGTCCGGCTCCGGTTCGGGACCCGCGCGGGTCCCGCAAGACTTAGAAAGTGCTTAAAATCAATGCTTGCTGTCACACCGACCTCAGAGCTCTGCGGCCGCGGGTCCGGCAGCCGCGCGGGTCTCCGGAAAGAATCCGCAAGAAGTCTATTTTTGCCGGACGCCGCAGCGGTCTGGCGCGGCTTTCATGTCATTTGACGAGTGTTTCTCGCGCGAAACCACGTGAATCTACGTGACTTTCGTCAAAAATGGACCGCAGTGAACCGGAGCTGGTGTGACAGGCGTCTGCAAGTGACCCGCGCGGGTCCCGGACCGCGACCGGACTGGACTCAGTGTACACCAGGCGTAAGGGCCAAGAAAAATTGGTCTGAGGGCCTGTTTGGACATGCCTGATTTAGAGTGAGTCAAAACAGACATTTTAGTTCCAGATGTGAGTTTGACAGAAACAGTTACAGAGTAAAGGCTCCAGTGTCACAGAAAGTGAATGGAGCTCGGCCTGAAGGAGGAGGAGCCTCCAGAGCTGCTTCCTATTTGGAACGCGGCGGCTAGCATGCTAACATGGTCCACTGATATGTACGGTCTATGGTACAACACACGTCTCAAAGGCTGTGTCTGAATGTCCCACTCGCTCGTCTCCTCTCACCCCTCGTCCCTCACAGTCCCGTCCTGTTCAGGGACTAAACACTGGCCTCAGTCCTGGAGCCATTCAGACTCGGCTCATACTTTGTCGTCGCCGCGGGTCACGTGACTCCGGCGTCTAGGAGGAAAAAAAGTCGGCAAAACTCCGATAAAAAATTCTTTCTGTAATGAATATGGATCAAATCCGCCTGACACACATAATTATGACTAATAAACATCACACGGTTTATTCATCATGGATCACATGTTAAACATCAAACGGACTGGATTATTCAATTTGTTCACAGCTCAAGAGAAGGTTAGCGGCTAACACTAGCAACGCTGCGGCTAACGGTTTGTGACAGGTTTCTATGATTTTCTAATTTTGACTTTATTCCGTGTATTAATACTTGTTGTAAATATAAATGATAGTTTTACACCGATCAGGTCACTGTTTGTGGAGAAAAGTTGAAAAATATGTTGAAAAATACAGGAAGTAAACAAACTGATGACATCACACTGTGGAGACAAAGGTTATACATAATTTACACAAAATACACTACTTTTTTGACCCTTTAAACATTAATTCAACAAAATTAAAGGTGTTAACGTATTTTTATTTGTCAATTAAAAAAAAAAGTGACATTAGATGAGTTTTGGCCCAGTTTACAGTGCGGTTGCTATGGTAATTTCCTAGCGTGATGTCATAATTTACGACCAGGAAGTAAAATTAAAAAGCTAAAAATTGCGAAACGGTGTAAAATTTGTAAAGAATTTTAGCTGATTTTGAAATGTGTTTATCTGAACTACATTTTGGCTAAATGAGTCGCCCGACCTGTCATGGGCCCTTTAAGGGTTTGGTTCCTGATCTCGACACAACAGCTCCTTTAAACAGCTCCTCTTTCTGTTTCATTCAGTTCGCGGTAGTTTTTCCGACTCTGCAATGCATTGTGGTTAATTTTGACCTCTAGTGACCAGCGCTGGACACCACTTTTCATGATGCATTGTGGGAAATTTTGAGTGCTCTACTTTTTCAATTGTTGGACATTCGGACAGCACTAAAAACGTGTGACCCCTGAACAGTGATGACTCTGATTGGTTTACTCCACTTCCTGTTTGCTCGGGTTTGCTCCGCCCTACAAATCGAATCGACTCAAACGGCAACCATTTTCCAGGCAAGAATAACTGGGTTTTATACACTTTTTTTTTGTGGTTTTGTTGCATTTTTGTTGCATTTTGTTGCGTTTTTGTCGCATTTAGTCACTTTTTGTCATGTTTTTTTCCTGATTTTAGTTGCATGTTGTCGCTTTAAATTGCGTTTTTGTCACTTTTAGTTGTGTATACGTTGCTTTTTGTTGTGTTTTGTCACTTATGGTTATGTTTTTCTTGATTTTCTTTTGTTGTTTACTCCCGCACAAAGATAAGATCGATTGTATTTATTCATTATTTCATGTCAGATGCTCTTTTTGTAACAAGAGGAATTATCTTGATACTACATTCTTTTTGAAAGTATTAAACTCTTAGTTTTGTTGTTGAGTTTTCCTCCGACTCTTTGATTCAGGGACGTTTCCTCGGCTTCATTTTTCACTCTGGACGTTATAATTAGACCGTGTTATTCCGTGCAGCCTCTTTGTCATCGCCGCCAAAATAAGAGTGCGTTTTCTTCACAGCGTTTTTGTCACTTTTAGTTATGTGTTTGTTGCTTTTAGTTGCGTTTTTGTTGTTTTTAGTTGAGTTTTTGTTCCTTAAAGTTGCGTTTTTTTAAATAGTTTTAGTTGTGTATATGTTGCTTTTTTGTGTGTTTTTGTTGCGTTTTTGTTGTTTTTAGTTGCGTTTTTGTCACTTTTAGTTCTGTAGATGTTGCTTTTATTTGCATTTTTTGTAGCTTCTCATTGCGATTTTATTGCTTTTTGTTACATTTTTGTCACTTTTAGTTGCATATCAGTTGTGTTTTGTTGCATTTTTGTCACTTTTAGTTGTCTATATGTTGCTTTTAGTTGTGTTTTTGTTGTTTTTGGTTGCGTTTTTGTTGCTTTTGTTGCATTTATGTCGCTTTTAGTTGTGTATATGTTGCTTTTTGTTGCGTTTTGTTGCTTTTAGTTGCATTTTTGTCACTTTTAGTTGTCTATATGTTGCTTTTAGTTACGTTTTTGTTGCTTTTTGTTGCTTTTATGTCGCTTTTATTTGTGTATATGTTGCTTTTTGTTGCGTTTTTGTTGTGTTTTTGTTGTTTTTTATTGCGTTTTTGTTGCTTTTGTTGCATTTATGTTGCTTTTAGTTATGTAAATGTTGCTTTTTGTTGCGTTTTTGTTGCATTTTTGTTGCGTTTATGTCGCTTTTATCTGTGTATATGTTGCTTTTTGTTGTGTTCTGTTGCTTTTTTTTGCATTTATGTCACTTTTAGTTGCGTTTTTGTTGCTTTTTGTTACTTTTATGTCGCTTTTATTTGTGTATATGTTGCTTTTTTGTTGCGTTTTTGTTGTTTTTGTCATGCTTTTTGTTGCTTTTGTTGCATTTATGTCGCTTTTAGTTATGTATATGTTGCGTTTTTGTTGCGTTTTTTTTGCGTTTATGTCGCTTTTATTTGTGTATATGTTGCTTTTTGTTGTGTTTTGTTACTTTTAGTTGCATTTTTGTCACTTTTAGTTGCATATTAATTGCTTTTTGTTGCATTTTTGTCACTTTTAGTTGTCTATATGTTGCTTTTAGTTGTGTTTTAGTTGTGTTTTTGTTGTTTTTGGTTGCGTTTTTGTTGCTTTTGTTGCATTTATGTCGCTTTTAGTTGTGTATATGTTGCTTTTTGTTGCATTTTGTTGCTTTTAGTTGCATTTTTGTCACTTTTAGTTGTCTATATGTGGCTTTTAGTTGCGTTTTTGTTGTTTTTGGTTGCGTTTTTGTTGCTTTTGTTGCATTTATGTCGCTTTTAGTTATGTATATGTTGCTTTTTGTTGCGTTTTGTTGCGTTTTTGTTGCGTTTATGTCGCTTTTATTTGTGTATATGTTGCTTTTTGTTGTGTTTTAGGTGTGTTTTTGTTGTTTTTGGTTGCGTTTTTGTTGCTTTTGTTGCATTTATGTCGCTTTTAGTTGTGTATATGTTGCTTTTTGTTGCGTTTTGTTGCTTTTAGTTGCATTTTTGTCACTTTTAGTTGTCTATATGTTGCTTTTAGTTGCGTTTTTGTTGCTTTTTGTTACTTTTATGTCGCTTTTATTTGTGTATATGTTGCTTTTTTGTTGCGTTTTTGTTGTTTTTGGTTGCGTTTTTGTTGCTTTTGTTGCATTTATGTCGCTTTTAGTTATGTATATGTTGCGTTTTTGGTGCGTTTTTGTTGCGTTTTTATTGCGTTTATGTCGGTTTTATTTGTGTATATGTTGCTTTTTGTTGTGTTCTGTTGCTTTTTTTTTTGCGTTTATGTCACTTTTATTTGTGTATATGTTGCTTTTTGTTGTGTTTGGTTACTTTTAGTTACATTTTTGTCACTTTTAGTTGCATATTAATTGCTTTTTGTTGCATTTTTGTCACTTTTAGTTGTCTATATGTTGCTTTTAGTTGTGTTTTTGTTGTGTTTTTGTTGTTTTTGGTTGCGTTTTTGTTGCTTTTGTTGTATTTATGTCGCTTTAGTTGTGTATATGTTGCTTTTTGTTGCATTTTGTTGCTTTTAGTTGCATTTTTGTCACTTTTAGTTGTCTATATGTTGCTTTTAGTTGCGTTTTTGTTGCTTTTTGTTGCTTTTATTAAGCTTTTATTTGTGTATATGTTGCTTAAAGTTGCGTTTTTGTTGTTTTTGGTTGCGTTTTTGTTGCTTTTGTTGCATTTATGTCGCTTTTAGTTATGTATATGTTGCATTTTTGTTGCGTTTTTGTTGCGTTTATGTCGCTTTTATTTGTGTGTATGTTGCTTTTTGTTGTGTTCTGTTGCTTTTGTTGCGTTTATGTTGCTTTTATTTGTGTATATGTTGCTTTTTGTTGTGTTTTGTTGCTGTTTTTGCGTTTATGTCGCTTTTATTTGTGTATATGTTGCTTTTAGTTGTGTTTTATTTGTGTTTTTGTTGTTTTTGGTTGCGTTTTTGTTGCTTTTGTTGCATTTATGTCGCTTTTAGTTGTGTATATGTTGCTTTTTGTTGCGTTTTGTTGCTTTTAGTTGCATTTTTGTCACTTTTAGTTGTCTATATGTTGCTTTTTGTTGCGTTTTTGTTGCGTTTATGTTGCTTTTATTTGTGTATATGTTGCTTTTTGTTGTGTTCTGTTGCTTTTTTTGCGTTTATGTTGCTTTTATTCGTGTATATGTTGCTTTTTGTTGTGTTTTGTTGCTTTTTTTTGCGTTTATGTCGTTTTTATTTGTGTATATGTTGCTTTTTGTTGTGTTTTGTTACTTTTAGTTACATTTTTGTCACTTTTAGTTGCATATTAATTGCTTTTTGTTGCATTTTATCACTTTTAGTTGTCTATATGTTGCTTTTAGTTGTGTTTTAGTTGTTTTTGGTTGCGTTTTTGTTGCTTTTGTTGCATTTATGTCGCTTTTAGTTGTGTATATGTTGCTTTTTGTTGCGTTTTGTTGCTTTTAGTTGCATTTTTGTCACTTTTAGTTGTCTATATGTTGCTTTTAGTTGCATTTTTGTTGCTTTTTGTTGCTTTTATGTCGCTTTTATTTGTGTATATGTTGCTTTTTGTTGCGTTTTTGTTGTTTTTGGTTGCGTTTTTGTTGCTTTTGTTGCATTTATGTCGCTTTTAGTTACGTATATGTTGCTTTTTGTTGCGTTTTTGTTGCGTTTATGTCGCTTTTATTTGTGTATATGTTGCTTTTTGTTGTGTTCTGTTGCTTTTTTTTGCGTTTATGTTGCTTTTATTTGTGTATATGTTTTGTTGTGTTTTGTTACTTTTAGTTGCATTTTTGTCACTTTTAGTTGTGTACATGTTGCTTTTAATTGCGTTTTTGTTGCGTTTATGTTGCGTTTATGTCGCTTTTTGTCACTTTTTGTCACTAATGGTTAAATTTTTCTTGCTTTAAGTTGCTCTTTTGTTGTTAAATCATGCTCAAAGACAAGGTAGATTTGTGTTCATTTATTATTTGACGTCAGATACACTTCATGAAATTGGAGGAATTGGACAAAATGGCGTTCATTTTACGACATTATTTGGTTTTGTTGTTTTCCTCCGACTCTTTGATTCAGGGATGTTTCCTCGGCTTCATTTTTCACTCTGGACGTTATAATTAGACCGTGTTATTCCAAGCAGCCTCTTTGTCATCGCCGCCAAATTAAGAGTGCGTTTTCTCCGGCGCGTCCCGCCAAATTAAGAGCGGTGTGAGGCAGCGGTGATGGACGGCGCTGTTTTCCCATTAACGCCGGCCGCTTTAATGGACTCGTGAGTGATCGTACGTTCAGAGGTGATTAGCAGCGCGCCGCGACAAACGTGACAAACGGCACCAGAACCAGACGCTAATGGAGCGGAATCAGAGTCAAGTGTAAAGAGTCGACTTTTTAAAATGTTCAGAGGCGACGAACATGAGACCAACATGAGACGAACAAACATGAGGCTGACATGAGGCCGACATGAGACAAACAAGAGACCAACATGAGACCGACATGAGACCAACATGAGACCAACATGAGACCGACATGAGACTGACATGAGGCAAACATGAGACCAACATGAGACTGACATGAGACCAACATGAGACCGACATGAGGCAAACAAGAGACCGACATGAGACCGACATGAGACCAACATGAGACCAACATGAGGCAAACAAGAGACCGACATGAGGCCGACATGAGACCGACATGAGACCAACATGAGACCAACATGAGGCATACAAGAGACCGACATGAGACCGACATGAGGCCAACATGAGACCGACATGAGACCAACATGAGACCAACATGAGACCGACATGAGACCAACATGAGACCAACATGAGACAGACATGAGACCAACATGAGGCAAACAAGAGACCAACATGAGGCAGACATGAGACCAACATGAGACAAACAAGAGACCGACATGAGACCAACATGAGACAAACATGAGACCAACATGAGACAAACATGAGACCGACATGAGACCAACATGAGACCAACATGAGACCGACATGAGACCAACATGAGACCGACATGAGACCGACATGAGACCAACATGAGGCCGACATGAGACAAACAAGAGACCGACATGAGGCCGACATGAGACTAACATGAGACAAACAAGAGACCGACATGAGACCGACATGAGACCAACATGAGACCAACATGAGGCCGACATGTGACCAACATGAGACCAACATGAGACAAACAAGAGACCGACATGAGACCAACATGAGACCAACATGAGGCCGACATGAGACCAACATGAGACCAACATGAGACAAACAAGAGACCGACATGAGACCGACATGAGACCAACATGAGACCGACATGAGACCTACATGAGACCGACATGAGGCCGACATGAGACCAACATGAGACCGACATGAGACCAACATGAGACCGACATGAGACCAACATGAGACAGACATGAGACCAACATGAGGCCGACATGAGACCGACATGAGACCAACATGAGACCGACATGAGACCAACATGAGACCTACAAGAGACCGACATGAGACCAACATGAGACCGACATGAGACCGACATGAGACCGACATGAGACCGACATGAGACCGACATGAGACCGACATGAGACCGACATGAGACCGACATGAGACCGACATGAGACCAACATGAGACAAACAAGAGACCAACATGAGACAAACATGAGACAAACATGAGACCGACATGAGACCAACATGAGACCGACATGAGGCCGACATGAGACCAACATGAGACAGACATGAGACAAACAAGAGACCGACATGAGACCGACATGAGACCAACATGAGACGAACACGAGACCGACATGAGACAGACATGAGACCAACATGAGGCAAACAAGAGACCGACATGAGGCCGACATGAGACCAACATGAGACCGACATGAGACCAACATGAGACCAACATGAGACATACAAGAGACCGACATGAGACCGACATGAGACCAACATGAGACCGACATGAGACCAACATGAGACCAACATGAGACCGACATGAGACCAACATGAGACCAACATGAGACAGACATGAGACCAACATGAGACAAACATGAGACCGACATGAGACCAACACGAGACCAACATGAGACCGACATGAGACCAACATGAGACCGACATGAGACCAACATGAGACAAACATGAGACCAACATGAGGCAAACAAGAGACCGACATGAGGCCGACATGAGACCAACATGAGACCGACATGAGACCAACATGAGACCAACATGAGGCATACAAGAGACCGACATGAGACCGACATGAGGCCAACATGAGACCGACATGAGACCAACATGAGACCAACATGAGACCGACATGAGACCAACATGAGACCAACATGAGACCGACATGAGACCAACATGAGACAAACATGAGACCGACATGAGACCAACATGAGACCGACATGAGACCAACATGAGACCGACATGAGACCAACATGAGACAAACAAGAGACCGACATGAGGCCGACATGAGACTAACATGAGACAAACAAGAGACCGACATGAGACCAACATGAGACCAACATGAGGCCGACATGTGACCAACATGAGACCAACATGAGACAAACAAGAGACCGACATGAGACCAACATGAGACCAACATGAGGCCGACATGTGACCAACATGAGACCAACATGAGACAAACAAGAGACCGACATGAGACCGACATGAGACCAACATGAGACCGACATGAGACCGACATGAGACCGACATGAGGCCGACATGAGACCAACATGAGGCCGACATGAGACCAACATGAGACCGACATGAGACCAACATGAGACAGACATGAGACCAACATGAGGCCGACATGAGACCGACATGAGACCAACATGAGGCCGACATGAGACCAACATGAGACCGACATGAGACCAACATGAGGCCGACATGAGACCGACATGAGACCGACATGAGACCGACATGAGACCGACATGAGACCGACATGAGACCGACATGAGACCAACATGAGACAAACAAGAGACCAACATGAGACCAACATGAGACAAACATGAGACCGACATGAGACCGACATGAGACCGACATGAGGCCGACATGAGACCAACATGAGACAAACAAGAGACCGACATGAGACAAACATGAGACCAACATAAGACAAACATGAGACCGACATAAGACCAACATGAGGCCGACATGTGACCAACATGAGACCAACATGAGACCGACATGAGACCAACATGAGACCGACATGAGACCGACATGAGACCAACATGAGACCGACATGAGACCAACATGAGACAGACATGAGACAAACAAGAGACCGACATGAGACCGACATGAGACCGACATGAGACCAACATGAGACAAACATGAGACCGACATGAGACCGACATGAGACCGACATGAGACCGACATGAGACCAACATGAGACAGACATGAGACCGACATGAGACCGACATGAGACCGACATGAGACCGACATGAGACCAACATGACACCGACATGAGACCAACGTGAGACAAACATGAGACCAACGTGAGACCGACGTGAGACCGACATGAGACCGACATGAGACCAACGTGAGACCGACGTGAGACAGACATGAGACAAACATGAGACCGACATGAGACCAACATGAGGCCGACATGAGACCAACATGAGACCGACATGAGACCGACATGTGACCAACGTGAGACCGACATGAGACCAACATGAGACCAACGTGAGACAGACATGAGACCAACGTGAGACAGACATGAGACCGACATGAGGCCGACGATGAAGAGGCTGGAGCAGTTGGCTCTGTTAGTCGTTTTCTTCTTCATTTGAGTCGAGATGTTGTCAATAATTCATTTTTTTCTTCAGTTTGAGCGTCTGTGACCTTTAACAGACAAAGAGCCTTCAATTCAAACTAAATGAAAGTCTGAAAGAGTCAAAGTCTGATTAATATAAACAATGACACAAACTGACAACTAAAACAAAAAGTGTTTGTGTCAAATCAAATGAATCTGACCCGAAAACAACATTGCAATGAATTCACTTCAATCTACATATTATTCCTGGTATAGAACAATAACATCCAGGACCAACCCAGGACTAAACCAGGACTAACCCAGGTCTAAACCAGGACTAACCCAGGTCTAAACCAGGTCTAACCCAGGTCTAAACCAGGACTAACCCAGGACTAACCCAGGTCTAAACCAGGTCTAAACCAGGTCTAAACCAGGACTAAACCAGGTCTAAACCAGGATTAAACCAGGACTAAACCAGGTCTAACCCAGGACTAATCCAGGTCTAAACCAGGACTAAACCAGGTCTAAACCAGGATTAAACCAGGTCTAACCCATGTCTAAACCAGGATTAAACCAGGACTAAACCAGGTCTATACCAGGTCTAACCCAGGTCAAAACCAGGACTAAACCAGGTCTAAACCAGGATTAAACCAGGTCTAACCCAGGTCTAAACCAGGATTAAACCAGGACTAAACCAGGTCTATACCAGGTCTAATCCAGGTTTAAACCAAAACCAGGTCTAAACCTGGTCCAAACCAGATCTGACCCAGGTCTAATCCAGGTCCAGTCTCTGTGGTTGACTCGAGTTCTTCCTGTGGGTCGGACTCCAGGGTCTTTTTAAAGCTGCAGGAAGGAAGTGACGCTCAGGGACCGAGAGACTCTCTGCTCCTCAGGGTTTTATTTAGTCCAGTGTGAACTAAACCAGGACTAAAATAAGAACTAAACCAGGTCTAAACCAGGACTAAAATAAGAGCTAAACCAGGACAAAACCAGGACTAAAATAAGCACTAAACCAGGACTAAACCAGGACTAAAATAAGAACTAAACCAGGACTAAAATAAGAACTAAACCAGGTCTAAACCAGGACTAAAATAAGAGCTAAACCAGGACAAAACCAGGACTAAAATAAGGACTAAACCAGGACTAAACCAGGACTAAACCAGGACTAAAATAAGGACTAAACCAGGACTAAACCAGGACTAAACCAGGACTAAAATAAGGACTAAACCAGGACTGAACCAGGACTAAACCAGGACTAAAATAAGAGCTAAACCAGGACTAAACCAGGACTAAACCAGGACTAAAATAAGGACTAAACCAGGACTAAACCAGGACTAAACCAGGACTGAACCAGGACTAAACCAGGACTAAAATAAGGACTAAACCAGGACTAAACCAGGACTAAAATAAGGACTAAACCAGGACTAAACCAGGACTAAAATAAGGACTAAACCAGGACTAAACCAGGTGTAAATGGTTAAATCAAGTCCTTGTGGATCTTCTGAGTCACTCGGGGCCTTCAGACTCTGAGGAGCATTGTTTTTGGGCTAAAATTATCCAGAGTTTAAACAGAAGCAGGAAACTCTCAGACAATGTTCTCTCCAGAGACGGGAAAAGGACGTCAACATCTGGGGAGCAAACGTCTGAGAGGAGCAGACGACTGAGAGGAGCAAACGACTGAGAGGAGCAAACGTCTGAGAGGAGCAAACGTATGAGAGGAGCAAATGTATGAGAGGAGCAAACGACTGAGAGGAGCAAATGTATGAGAGGAGCAAACGACTGAGAGGAGCAAATGTATGAGAGGAGCAAACGTCTGAGAGGAGCAAACGACTGAGAGGAGCAAACGTCTGAGAGGAGCAAACGTATGAGAGGAGCAAATGTATGAGAGGAGCAAACGACTGAGAGGAGCAAATGTATGAGAGGAGCAAATGTATGAGAGGAGAAAACGACTGAGAGGAGCAAACGTCTGAGAGGAGCAAATGTATGAGAGGAGCAAATGTATGAGAGGAGCAAACGACTGAGAGGAGCAAACGTCTGAGAGGAGCAGAGTAGCAAACGTCTGAGAGGAGCAAACGACTGAGAGGAGCAAACGTATGAGAGGAGCAAACGTCTGAGAGGAGCAAATGTCTGAGAGGAGCAAATGTATGAGAGGAGCAAACGTCTGAGAGGAGCAAATGTATGAGAGGAGCAAACGACTGAGAGGAGCAAATGTATGAGAGGAGCAAACGTCTGAGAGGAGAAAACGACTGAGAGGAGCAAACGTCTGAGAGGAGCAAATGTATGAGAGGAGCAAACGACTGAGAGGAGCAGACGTCTGAGAGGAGCAAACGTCTGAGAGGAGCAGACGTCTGAGAGGAGCAAACGTCTGAGAGGAGCAAACGTCTGAGAGGAGCAAACGACTGAGAGGAGCAGACGTCTGAGAGGAGCAAACGTCTGAGAGGAGCAAATGTATGAGAGGAGCAAACGACTGAGAGGAGCAAACGACTGAGAGGAGCAAACGTATGAGAGGAGCAAATGTATGAGAGGAGCAGACGACTGAGAGGAGCAAACGACTGAGAGGAGCAGAGTAGCAAACGTCTGAGAGGAGCAAACGACTGAGAGGAGCAGAGGAGCAAATGTATGAGAGGAGCAAATGTATGAGAGGAGCAAACGTCTGAGAGGAGCAAACGACTGAGAGGAGCAAACATCTGAGGAGCAAACGTCTGAGAGGAGCAAACGACTGAGAGGAGCAAATGTATGAGAGGAGCAAATGTATGAGAGGAGCAGACGACTGAGAGGAGCAAACAACTGAGAGGAGCAGAGTAGCAAACGTCTGAGAGGAGCAAACGACTGAGAGGAGCAAACGTATGAGAGGAGCAAACGTCTGAGAGGAGCAAACGTCTGAGAGGAGCAAATGTCTGAGAGGAGCAGACGACTGAGAGGAGCAGATATCTCCAAAAAGGAGAGCCTGGGTTTGATTCCCGGACCAGACCAACGTCACACGCCCTCTCTGGGTGGAGTCTGCATGTTCTCTCTGTGTTACAGTGGGTCCAATCACATGTTCAGGTTAATTGTTAACTCTAAATTGCCCCGAATGAATGTGAGAGTGAGTGTTCTGTCTGTGTCTCTGTGTTAACCCTGTGGCCTCTGTCCAGGGTGTGCCCCGCCTAAGGCCCAAAGTCACTGGGACAGGCTCCTGCGACGGGAACAAGAGGGAGAACATGAATGAATAGTCCTGGTTTAGACCTGGATCAGTCCTGGTTTAGACCTGGTTCAGTCCTGGTTTAGTCCTGGTTTAGTCCCCGTTTAGACCTGGTTTAGTCCTGGTTTAGACCTGGTTTAGACCTGGTTTAGTCCTGGTTTAGACCTGGTTTAGTCCTGGTTTAGACCTGGTTTAGTCCTGGTTTAGTCCTGGTTTAGACCTGGTTTAGTCCTGGTTTAGTCCTGGTTTAGTCCTGGTTTAGACCTGGTTTAGACCTGGTTTAGTCCTGGTTTAGTCTTGGTTTAGTCCTGGTTTAGACCTGGTTTAGACCTGGTTTAGTCCTGGTTTAGTCCTGGTTTAGTCCTGGTTTAGACCTGGTTTAGACCTGGTTTAGTCCTGGTTTAGTCCTGGTTTAGTCCCGGTTTAGTCCTGGTTTAGTCCTGGTTTAGTCCTGGTTCAGTCCCGGTTTAGACCTGGTTCAGTCCCGGTTTAGACCTGGTTTAGTCCTGGTTTAGACCTGGTTTAGTCCTGGTTTAGTCCTGGTTTAGTCCTGGTTTAGTCCTGGTTTAGTCCCGGTTTAGACCTGGTTTAGTCCTGGTTTAGACCTGGTTTAGACCTGGTTTAGTCCTGGTTCAGTCCTGGTTTAGTCCTGGTTTAGTCCTGGTTCAGTCCTGGTTTAGTCCTGGTTTAGTCCTGGTTCAGTCCTGGTTTAGTCCTGGTTTAGCTCTTTCTCTCCTCAGACCCCGATAAGACCCTGGACCAGACTTTGAACCGTTTCCTGTTTGGAAACGACAAACAGGAAGTGGCTCTGGAGACGCTGAGGCCGTGGAGCTGCAGAGTCTCCTTCAGATCTTCACCATAAACGGCTCCTGTGTCTCCACCGTCCTCCTCAGCTTCGAGCGTCTGAGCTGCAGAGTCCAAATAAAACAAACCCAGAGTCGTTTTAAGGCCCTGATTGTTCCAGGTTTAAAGGTGAACAACAGAACTAGCTTTAGTTAAACTCTTACATGAGTCTGTCCCTTTAATGCATTAAAGGATAAACATCATAAACATTCACTCCATGAGTTTAAAGCACTTTTCACCTAAAGCTAACAAACATTAGCATAAACTAAGGACACAAACACAGACGGGGAAAAGGCTGAAAGTGACAAAAACGAGGCTTAAAGTGACAAAAACATGACCAAATTGACTAAAATGTGACTAAACAGTGACAAAATTGTGACTAAAAAGTGACAAAACATGACTTAAAGTGACAAAAACGTGGCCAATAGTAACAAAAACGTAGCTAAAAGTGATAAAAAATATGACTAAATTGACTTAAATGTGACTTAAAGTGACAAAAACACAAATAAAAGTGATCAAACTCTTTACGTCACTCATGTATCTTTCCTAATGCAGTCCCAGCGTCATAAACATTCACTCCATGAGTTTAAAGCACTTTTCACCTAAAGCTAACAAACATTAGCATAAACTAAGGACACAAACACAGACAGGGAAAAGGCTAGAAGTGACAAAAACATGACTAGAAGTGACAAAAACATGACTAGAAGTGACAAAAACAAGACCAAATTGACTAAAATGTGACTAAACAGTGACAAAATTGCGACTAAAAGTGACAAAAACGTGGCCAATAGTTACAAAAACGTAGCTAAAAGTGACAAAAATATGACTAAATTGACTTAAATGTGACTTAAAGTGACAAAAACACAAATAAAAGTGATCAAACTCTTTACGTCACTCATGTATCTTTCCTAATGCAGTCCCAGCGTCATCAACATTCACTCAACTAGCTTTAGTTAAACTCTTACATGAGTCTGTCCCTTTAATGCATTAAAGGATAAACATCATAAACATTCACTCCATGAGTTTAAAGCACTTTTCACCTAAAGCTAACAAACATTAGCATAAACTAAGGACACAAACACAGACAGGGAAAAGGCTGAAAGTGACAAAAACGAGGCTAGAAGTGACAAAAACAAGACCAAATTGACCAAAATGAGACTAAACAGTGGCAAAAGTGACAAAAACGTGGCCAATAGTAACAAAAACGTAGCTAAAAATGAAAAAAATATGACTAAATTGACTTAAATGTGACTTAAAGTGACAACAACACAAATAAAAGTGATCAAACTCTGTACATCACTCACATGTATTTTTCCTAATGCAGTCCCAGCGTCATCAACATTCACTCCATGAGTTTAAAGCACAGAGCGCAAAAGCTAACAAATATTAGCATGGTAGCGGTGCACTTCCTGCTTCTCGTAGAATAAACGCTCCGTAAACAGATGAAAGGGTGGTGTCTCATTTTCAGCTGATGCTTTTACAATAATCTGAGCTGGACTTTGTCTCGTTTTCTCGGTGCAGGCGGCGAATGCTTTTGGTTTGGTGAAGTTCAAATGTATCACTAGCCACGTTTACACGGACACATGTAATCGGATTAAAAGCCTGATCGGAATAAAAATGATTAATGTAAACACGCCATTGGGAATATTCTGACCCGATTACACTCGTTCGGATCAAAATGTCATTCCGATTGAGACGGGTGGGTTATGCCGATTGTTATTCCGATCGATGCCATGTACACGCTTCTTCCGATGTTTTGGCTGAAGGAATCCTCTCTGCGCATGTCTGTTACGTGAGGGTAATGGTGAGCGTGAGGCACACAATACAGCTCCATATCAAGAGCATAATTAAACAGCACCAACGGGAGGCGGAGTCAACCAAGAAACATGTCACGAGCCAAAACGTACGCAGCCGTGTTTGTTTACAACGGAAGTTTGTTCTTCTTCTACTGTTTCGGTATGTTAGCCAATTCTGAGCATGTCAAAATAATTTATTCCGATCAGATGTATAACAGGTGTAAACGCGTGTCGTAATCAGATTATTTTTTTCAGGGTCCATGTTCACAGTAAAATTCTAATCCGATTCATGATCAGATTAAAGACATTTTGCGCATGTAAACATGACTAGTGAGAAACAAGACCCTCCTTCAGTGAAACGTGTCTGCTCCGGTCTGTATCTGTGAACAAAAATAGAATGAATATGACTTTGTTTTGAGTGAAGCTTCACTTCGGCAGAAAAACGAGGAAAAGGTTTGATCTGAATCAGACCTCACTCCACAGCCAGGCTAATGCTAATGTGCTAATGCTAATGTGCTAATGCTACACACACACACACACACACACACACAGTGTACACTGCTCAGTCTGCTCAGCCACAGCAGCCTGGCCTTTTGGAGCGCTAACAGGTGCTAACAGCAGGCTAACACACCGCTAACACGCCACTAACATGCTAACAGGTTCAAACAGGCCACATGCTACAGCCGCCCCGCTAACACTGACGCTAACAATAATGAGAATCAGATCACACTTCTGCCCCTACGAGAGTGAACCTCTGAGGACGGGGTTTAGACCTGGTTTAGTCCTGGTTTGGTCCTGGTTTAGTCCTGGTTTAGACCTGGTTTAGACCTGGTTTAGGCCTGGTTTAGACCTGGTTTAGTCCTGGTTTGGTCCTGGTTTGGTCCTGGTTTAGACCTGGTTTAGACCTGGTTTAGACCTGGTTTGGTCCTGGTTTAGCCCTGGTTTAGCCCTGGTTTAGTCCTGGTTTGGTCCTGGTTCGGTCCTGGTTCGGTCCTGGTTCGGTCCTGGTTCGGTCCTGGTTTAGTCCTGGTTCGGTCCTGGTTCGGTCCTGGTTCGGTCCTGGTTCGGTCCTGGTTTGGTCCTGGTTTTAGTCCTGGTTTGGTCCTGGTTTGGTCCTGGTTTGGTCCTGGTTTTAGTCCTGGTTCGGTCCTGGTTCGGTCCTGGTTTGGTCCTGGTTTAGTCCTGGTTTGGTCCTGGTTCGGTCCTGGTTTTAGTCCTGGTTCGGTCCTGGTTCGGTCCTGGTTCGGTCCTGGTTCGGTCCTGGTTTGGTCCTGGTTTAGTCCTGGTTCGGTCCTGGTTCGGTCCTGGTTCGGTCCTGGTTCGGTCCTGGTTCGGTCCTGGTTCGGTCCTGGTTAGGTCCTGGTTAGGTCCTGGTTTGGTCCTGGTTTGGTCCTGGTTTGGTCCTGGTTTGGTCCTGGTTTGGTCCTGGTTTGGTCCTGGTTTGGTCCTGGTTTGGTCCTGGTTTGGTCCTGGTTTGGTCCTGGTTTGGTCCTGGTTTGGTCCTTGTTTAGTCCTGATTTAGTCCTGGTTTGGTCCTGATCAGGTCCTGGTTTAGTCCTGGTTTAGTCCTTGTTTTGTCCTTGTTTAGTCCTTGTTTGGTCCTGGTTTGGTCCTGGTTTGGTCCTGGTTTGGTCCTGATCAGGTCCTGGTTTGGTCCTGGTTCGGTCCTGGTTCGGTCCTGGTTTGGTCCTGGTTCGGTCCTGGTTTGGTCCTGGTTTGGTCCTGGTTTAGTCCTGGTTTGGTCCTGGTTTAGTCCTGGTTTGGTCCTGGTTTAGCCCTGGTTTGGTCCTGGTTTGGTCCTGGTTTAGTCCTGGTTCGGTCCTGGTTCGGTCCTGGTTCGGTCCTGGTTTAGTCCTGGTTCGGTCCTGGTTCGGTCCTGGTTCGGTCCTGGTTCGGTCCTGGTTTGGTCCTGGTTCGGTCCTGGTTCGGTCCTGGTTTTAGTCCTGGTTTGGTCCTGGTTCGGTCCTGGTTTGGTCCTGGTTTAGTCCTGGTTCGGTCCTGGTTCAGTCCTGGTTCGGTCCTGGTTCGGTCCTGGTTCGGTCCTGGTTCGGTCCTGGTTTAGTCCTGGTTTGGTCCTGGTTCGGTCCTGGTTCGGTCCTGGTTCGGTCCTGGTTCGGTCCTGGTTCGGTCCTGGTTTGGTCCTGGTTTGGTCCTGGTTTGGTCCTGGTTCGGTCCTGGTCCTGGTTTGGTCCTGGTTCGGTCCTGGTTCGGTCCTGGTTTGGTCCTGGTTTGGTCCTGGTTTGGTCCTGGTTTGGTCCTGGTTTAGCCCTGGTTTGGTCCTGGTTTGGTCCTGGTTAAGTCCTGGTTCGGTCCTGGTTCGGTCCTGGTTCGGTCCTGGTTCGGTCCTGGTTCGGTCCTGGTTCGGTCCTGGTTCTGGTCCTGGTTAGGTCCTGGTTCGGTCCTGGTTCGGTCCTGGTTTTAGTCCTGGTTTGGTCCTGGTTCGGTCCTGGTTTGGTCCTGGTTTAGTCCTGGTTTGGTCCTGGTTCGGTCCTGGTTCGGTCCTGGTTCGGTCCTGGTTCGGTCCTGGTTCGGTCCTGGTTTAGTCCTGGTTTGGTCCTGGTTCGGTCCTGGTTCGGTCCTGGTTCGGTCCTGGTTCGGTCCTGGTTCGGTCCTGGTTCGGTCCTGGTTTGGTCCTGGTTCGGTCCTGGTTTGGTCCTGGTTCGGTCCTGGTTCGGTCCTGGTTCGGTCCTGGTTCGGTCCTGGTTCGGTCCTGGTTCGGTCCTGGTTCGGTCCTGGTTCGGTCCTGGTTCGGTCCTGGTTTAGTCCTGGTTTAGTCCTGGTTCTGTCCTGGTTTGGTCCTGGTTTGGTCCTGGTTTGGTCCTGGTTCAGTCCTGGTTTGGTCCTGGTTTGGTCCTGGTTTGGTCCTGGTTTGGTCCTGGTTTGGTCCTGGTTCGGTCCTGGTTTGGTCCTGGTTTGGTCCTGGTTTGGTCCTGGTTTGGTCCTGGTTCGGTCCTGGTTCGGTCCTGGTTCGGTCCTGGTTTGGTCCTGGTTTGGTCCTGGTTTGGTCCTGGTTCGGTCCTGGTTCGGTCCTGGTTTAGTCCTGGTTTAGTCCTGGTTCAGTCGTGGTTCGGTCCTGGTCTGGTCCTTGTCTGGTCCTGGTTTGGTCCTGGTTCGGTCCTGGTCTGGTCCTGGTTTGGTCCTGGTTTGGTCCTTGTTCAGTCCTGGTTTGGTCCTGGTTTGGTCCTGGTTTGGTCCTGGTTCCGTCCTGGTTCGGTCCTGGTTTGGTCCTGGTTTGGTCCTGGTTTGGTCCTGGTTTGGTCCTGGTTTGGTCCTGGTTTGGTCCTGGTTTGGTCCTGGTTTGGTCCTGGTTCGGTCCTGGTTTGGTCCTGGTTTGGTCCTGGTTTGGTCCTGGTTTGGTCCTGGTTCGGTCCTGGTTTGGTCCTGGTTTGGTCCTGGTTTGGTCCTGGTTTGGTCCTGGTTTGGTCCAGATGGGACGCTGGTTCACTGTTTTATTCATGGAGGATCTGGTCTCTATGGAGACGGTTGTGAGGGCCGTGAGCAGGAGAAGGACGTTCAGAGTTTGAGGAGAACGTCTGAAGAGCAGGAGGTTCTAGGACCAGGACCAAACCAGGACTGAACCAGGACTGAACCAGGACCGAACTAGGACCAAACCAGGTCTAAACCAGGACTAAACCAGGACTAAACCAGGACTAAACCAGGACTAAACCAGGACTAAAGCAGGACTAAACCAGGACTAAAGCAGGACTAAACCAGGACTAAAGCAGGACTAAACCAGGTCTAAACCAGGTCTAAACCAGATCTAAACCCGGTCTAAACCCGGTCTTGGTCTGGATCCCGCTCAGACGAGCCTCTCTTTGTCGTTAATTACTCGAAGCCATAATTTGCTGTAATTAAAACTCTTAATCCTTCAAACCTTTCGTCTGATTAAAGAAACGCTCTGTAACATGTTATTTATGAAGAGTCTTTAATAAACGCCTTTAATCCCGACTCCTCCGCGCCTCATTTGCATAATCAGATGCTAATGACATCACGGCGCGGCTCCTCGCTCGGCTCACGCTCCGCTCGTCGTTTCCGCCGGAGCCGAGAGGGACATGAATTATAGATTTATGTGAAAACATTAATTAATAAATGCTACGTGGAAACTGGAGTAACACTCGAAACACTTCAGGCAGAGGACGAGAGCGGAAAAGTTTATGGTGATCGTATTAACCAAAAAAGATGCATAATTGAGCGCGTTTCAGATGAATAATAAAAACATCATCCCAGCTCTAAAAGTACATGTTTAAAGTGCACTTCTGTACTTTCACCTCTGGTTCATGTCACACTTTCACATTTACTTCTTTTTCTTCTGTCTGTGCTTTTTATCTGTCACTTTTCTCTCACAGACTTTCACCTGAAACAACAAACGTGTCCAATCTGCTCCTGACGTTTGATTCTTCCATTGAATCCACTTCATCCATAGACTTCTCTGTTGTTTTCTCCAAAAGCACGTTTAAACTCAGAGACATAAAGATGAGCCTTAAAGGAGCTCCTGCACAAACTGTACAACCTGGACTCAACCAGACTCTGACACGACACAAGGGTTTGACTGAAAGTGACAAAAACGTGACGAAAACCAACAAAACGACAGACACGACAAACACGACAAAACTGGCAACTAAACTAAAATTGACAAATATGTGACAAAAAGCGTCAAAAACGCGACCAGAAGTGAAAAACGCTAAAAAAGTAAACAAACGTGTCTAAAAATGACAAAAACTCAACTAAAACGGACAAAAACGTGACACAAATGCGACTAAAAGTGACAAAAATGTGACAAAAAGCAACAAAAACGTAACTGGAGGCGACAAACGCAACAAAAAATGGCAACAAACTTGACCAAAATTGACAAAAATTCAACTAAAACTGACAAAGAAAACGTGACACAAATGCGGCTACAAGCGACAAAAATGTGACAAAAAGTAACAAAAACACAACTATACGTGACAAAAACACGTCTAAAATTGACAAAAATTAGACTAAAACTGTACAATCTGGACTCAACAAGATTCTGACACAAGGGTTTGACCAAGAGTGACAAAAACGTGACTAAAAGCAACACAAATGCGACTAGAAGGGACAAATACAACAAAACTGGCAACAAACACGACTAAAAATGACAAAAACTCAACTAAAATGGACAAAAATGTGACTAAATGCAACAAAAACGTGACTAAAATTGACAAATGCAACTATGAGTGAAAAAAAAAACGTGACTACAAGTGATTTAAAGCGACAAAAACCCGTCTAAAATTGACAAAAATGTGACAAAACGCATCAAAAACGCGACCAGAAGTGAAAAACGCAAAAAAAGGTAAATAAACTTGACTAAAAATGACAAAGACTCAACTAAAACGGACAAAAACGTGACACAAATGCGACTAAAAGTGATAAAAAGTGACTAAAATTGACAAAAAACGCAACTATGAGCGACAAAAATATAATTAAAATCGACAAAAGCGACACAAACTTAACTAGAAGTGACAAAGGCAACAAACAATGGCAACAAACACGACTAAACATGATAAAAACTCAACTAAAATGGACAAAAATGTGACTAAAAGCAGCAAAAACGTGATTAAAATAGCTAAAAACACAACTATGAGCAAGCAAAAATGCGTGTAAAATCGACAAAACCATGACAGAAAAACGACAAAAACGCAACTAGAAGCGACAAAGGCAACAAATAACGGCAACAAACAGGACTAAAAATGACAAAAATTCAGCTAAAAGCGACCAAAACGTGACTAAAAGCAACAAAAAAGTGACAAAAATTGACAAACTCAACTATGACTGAAAAAAAACCTGACCAAAAGTGACTTAAAGCGACAAAAACTCAACTATACGTCACAAAAACGTGTCTAAAGTAGACAAAAAAAGCGACAAAAACGTGACTAAAATTGACAAAAAACAAAAGTATAAGCGACAAAAATGCGTCTAAAATGCGTCTAAAATCGACAAAAATGTGACAAAAAGCAACAAAAACGTAACTAGAAGCGACAAACGCAACAAAAAATGGCAACAAACTTGACTAACAATGACAAAAACTCAACTAAAATGGACAAAAATGTGACTAAAAGCTACAAAAACGTGACTAAAATTGACAAATGCAACTATGAGTGAAAGAAATGTGACTAAAAGTGACTTAAAGCGACAAAATCCCAACTATATGTGACAAAACCCTGTCTAAAATCCACAAAAAAAGTGACAAAAAGCGACAAAAACGTAACTAGAAGCAACAAAACATGTCAACAAACACGACTAAAAATGACAAAAACACAACAAAAAATGACAAAATTCAGCTAAAAGCGACCAAAACGTGACTAAATGCAACAAAAACGTAACAAAAATGGACAAACTCAACTATGACTAAAAAAAACCCTGACCAAAAGTGACTTAAAGCGACAAAAACCCAACTATACGTCACAAAAACATGTTTAAAATAGACAAAAAAGTGACAAAAAGCGACAAAAATGCCACTCGAAGCGACAAACGCAATAAAAAATGGCAACAAACAGGACTCACCTGTGTAAATGTCGTGTTCTTTATCGTTTTGAATATTGTTTCTGTACTTTGTTGTTGCATTTTTCTCACTAATTTGTTACAAAATGAACCGAGAAAACCTGATTCTGTCCATTTTTCAGATTCAAACGTCCCAAATATGTGACATTTTGACTGTTTTTGTATAAAATGTATTGTTTCTTCTTGAAAACATGACATGGAGACAAACTTGCGGCTGATTTCTTTAAACGTGAGTCTTTTTCTCATTGCCCCGTGGTGTCTGCGAGGTCCTCTTCCTCTGAGCGTCAACAGTTGTTTTGAGAGTCCATAATCGCTCGGTGTTCTGGTGTTTGTTCATGTGTCGCTCTTGTCGACACATGTTGGAGCCCCTCCCCTCGGGCTGGTTTGGGCTCATTAATTAGCATGCGTGCCCCGCCCCCTCGCTGTGCTGCAAATGTTAATTAGAAACTGATGAATGCGAGCTTTTACGGTAATGACGCCCCTGAGGGTTTTCTGAGTGAAACGCTGGAAAAGACGATCGTGTGGAAGAAACAGCAGCTCCAGGACAAACAGAGCGAGGCTGTGAGGGGGCGGGGCCTGAGCGAGGGGGCGGGGCCTGAGGGAGGGGGCGGGGCCTGAGCGAGGGAGCGGGGCCTGAGCTGTGGACCTGCTGTGAGAGGGCGGAGCCATGTGGACCTGCTGTGAGGTCTACATGGCTCCCCTCTCTCTCTCCCCCCCTCCCCCTTTCTCTCCTCCCTCTCTCTCCTCTCTCTCCTCCTCCCCCTCTCTCTCCTCCTCCCCCTCTCTCTCCCCTCTCTCTCCTCCTCCTCTCCCCCCCTCCTCCCCCTCTTATACCCCTCTCTCTTCTCCTCCCCCTCTCTCTTCCTTCCTCTCTCTCCTCCTCCCCCCCCCTCCTCCCCCCTCCCCCCCCCCCTCTCTCTCCCCCTCTCTCTCCTCCTCCCCCTCTCTCTTTCTTTCTCCCCCTCCTCCCCTTCTTACACTCCTCTCTCTCCCCCTCTCTCTCTCTCCCCTCTCTCTCTCCCCCCTCTCTCTCCTCCTCCCCCTCTCTCTCTCTTTCTCCCCCTCCTCCCCCTCTTATACCCCTCTCTCTTCTCCTCCCCCCCTCTCTCTCCCCCCTCTCTCCTCCTCTCCCCCCTCCTCCCCCTCTTATACCCCTCTCTCTCCCCCTCTCTCTCCTTCTCCCCCTCTCTCTCTCCCCCTCCTCCCCCTCTTACATTCCTCCTCTCTCTCCTCCTCTCTCTCTCCTCCTCTCCCCCCCTCCTCCCCCTCTTATACCCCTCTCTCTCCTCCTCCCCCTCTCTCTCTCTTTCTCCCCCTCCTCCCCTTCTTACACTCCTCTCTCTCCCCCTCTCTCTCCTCCCTCCCTCTCTCTCTCTCTCCTCCCCTCTCTCTCTCTCTCTCCTCCCCCTCTCTCCTCCTCCCTCTCTCTGTCCCCCTCCTCCCCCCCTCTCCCCCTCTCTCTCTCTTTCTCCCCCTCTTACACTCCTCTCTCACCCCTCTCTCTTCTCCTCCCCCTCTCTCTCCTCCTCCCCTCTCTCCTCCTCCCTCTCTCTCTCTCTCCCCTCTCTCCCTCCCTCTCTCTCTCCTCCCTCTCTCTCTCTCTCTCCTCCTCCCTCTCTCTCTCCCCCCTCTCTCTCTCTCCCCCTCTCTCTCTCTCCTCTCTCCCCCTCTCTCGTCCCTCTCTCCCCCTCCTCCCCCCTCTCTCTCTTTCTCTCCTCCCCTCTCTCCCCCTCTCTCCTCTCTCCCCTCTCTCTCTCTCCTCCTCCCTCTCTCTCTCCCTCCTCCTCCTCCTCTCTCTCCCCTCTCTCTCTCTCCGCTCTCTCCTCCTCCCCTCCTCTCCTCCTCCCCTCTCTCTCTCTCCTCCTCCCCTCCTCCCCCCTCTCTCTCTCTCCTCCCCTCTCTCTCTCCCCTCTCTCTCTCTCTCTCTCCCCTCCTCCCTCTCTCTCTACCCCTCCTCCCCTCCTCTCTCCCCTCCTCCCCCCTCCTCCCCTCTCTCTCTCTCTCCTCCCCTCTCTCTCTCCTCCTCCCTCTCTCTCTCTCTTCTCCCTCCTCCTCTTCTCTCTCTCTCACTCCTCTCTCTCTCTCTCCTCCCCTCTCTCTCTCTCTCTCCCTCTCTCTCTCTCCTCTCTCCTCTCTCTCTCTCTCTCTCTCCCCCTCCTCTCTCTCTCCCCCCCTCCTCCCCTCTCTCCCCCTCTCTCTCTCTCCCCTCCTCCCCCCTCCTCCCCCCCTCTCTCTTGCTGTTTTCTGCTCGTCGTGTGTTAAATCCTGTTCTGTTCAAACCCGTGTGTTTCTCGTCACCTGGTGATCAAACGCCTCACAGACTCGTTTCAGCTAAACCGGCTCCGCCCCTCGCTCCGCCCCTCGCTCCGCCTCAGACGATGGCTCCGCCCCCTGCCCCGCCTCACACCTGATCGTCTGACTCCCCCCTCTGTGTTTGGCGCCCGCTCAGACTCTGATCCGCCCAGAGCTTTGATTCTGTTCGAGCAGATCCACGTCTCCAGAGAAGCTCGGCTCGTGGGATCGACGCCCAGAACCCGCCGGTGATGGAAAGGCGTCTGAATCGATGGAAAGGCGTCTGAATCGATGGAAAGGCGTCTGAATCGATGGGAGATCGTCTGAATCGATGGGAGATCGTTTGAATCGATGGGAGATCGTCTGTATCAATGGGTGATCGTCTGAATCAATGGGAGATCGTCTGTATCAATGGGTGATCGTCTGAATCAATGGGAGATCGTCTGTATCAATGGGAGATCGTCTGTATCAATGGGAGATCGTCTGTATCAATGGGTGATCGTCTGAATCAATGGGAGATCGTCTGTATCAATGGGAGATCGTCTGTATCAATGGGAGATCGTCTGAATCAATGGGAGATCGTCTGAATCAATGGGAGATCATCTGTATCAATGGGAGATCGTCTGAATCGATGGGAGATCGTCTGAATCGATGGGAGAGCGTCTGAATCAATGGGAGATCGGCTGAATCAATGGGAGATCGGCTGAATCGATGGGAGATCATCTGAATCAATGGGAGATCGTCTGTATCAATGGGAGATCGTCTGCAGCTCATGACGACGATCAAAGGACGTCTTTACGCTTTAGTTAAACCCACTCGTGTTTCCCTCGTGGGCCGTCGAACCCAGAGGCTCCGCCCACGTCGGCCCTGAACGGGATTCTACGATAAACTCACCCCAACGAGCCCCGGAAGAAAAGAAGAGAACGATCACAGAAAAGAGTTCCTCCAGGCACACGAGGGACAGTTCATTGGCAAATAATTTGTCCTAAAAAAAGAAGAAATACATTAAAACAAGTCAGAAGCGTCAGAAACACGTCATGTTTTACTTAAATCTAGGACCATTAAGTAAATAAAACGTTTAAAATGAAATAGAATTAAGATTAATGTTAAACTGACTCATTGACCTCATTTAGAACGTCCATTTTCTGCATCGTAGTGTAGAGAGTTCCTCCAGGCACATGAGGAACAGTTCATCTGGTGTAGAGAGAGTTCCTCCAGGCACATGAGGCACAGTTCATCTGGTGTAGAGAGAGTTCCTCCAGGCACATGAGGGACAGTTCATCTGGTGTAGAGAGAGTTCCTCCAGGCACATGAGGAACAGTTCATCTGGTGTAGAGAGAGTTCCTCCAGGCACATGAGGGACAGTTCATCTGGTGTAGAGAGAGTTCCTCCAGGCACATGAGGGACAGTTCATCTGGTGTAGAGAGAGTTCCTCCAGGCACATGAGGGACAGTTCATCTGGTGTAGAGAGAGTTCCTCCAGGCACATGAGGAAAAACAGATAATTTCACAAGATGGTCTTCATGGTTTATAATTAAAACTGTCCAAAAGGAGCTAAAAAAGAGGCACAAAGGAAAGTTTTGATCGTTTTAGTCACATTTTTGTTACTTTTTTTTTTGTGGCTTAAATTTAGTCTCACTTCTGTTGCTGTTAGTTGGGCTTTTGTCACGTTCTTGTTGTTTTTAGTCACATTTTTGTCGCTGTTGTTCACGCTTTGCTCACTTTGAGTCATGTTTTTGTCACTTTTTTCACGTTTTGTTGCTTTTATTTGGATTTTTATTGTTTTAA
Organism: Rhinogobius similis; assembly: GCA_019453435.1. NCBI lineage: Eukaryota > Metazoa > Chordata > Actinopteri > Gobiiformes > Gobiidae > Rhinogobius > Rhinogobius similis. The sequence continues at coordinate 41,065,216 of CM033631.1, read as the reverse complement.
GTGTTTTAAGTTTTAGTCGCGCTTCTAATCACATTTTTGTCATGTTTTTGTTGCTTTATTTGTGTTTTTACTGCTTTACGTCACGTTTTAGTCATATTTTAGTCGTGATTTTAGTTGTGTTTTTATTGCTTTAGTTGTGTTTTTGTCCGTTTTTGTGACGTTTTTGTGGCTTTTAGTTGCATTTCTGGTCGATTTAAGTCACTTTTTGTCACTTTTACTCATGTTTTTGTTGTTTAGAGTTGTGTTTTTGTCACTTTTTGTCACATTTTTGCATGTTTTAATAAATCTAAACTACAGCGTCAGTAGTTTTTAGATATTTTGTTGTTTGAGGAGAACACTTTGCTCTTGTCTTTGTGATTTTCTGATTGTTTAATTTCCCAAACTCAAACATTAAAGGTTGAATGGAGGATTTCTCGCCGATTTGAAAATCTGCGACAAGTGAGAACGACACGGGACGAGAGGGAACGACACGGGACGAGAGAGAACGACACGGGACGAGAGAGAACGACACGGGACGAGAGAGAACGACACGGGACGAGAGAGAACGACATGGGACGAGAAGGAAAGACACGGGACGAGAGGGAACGACACGGGACGAGAGGGAACGACACGGGACGAGAGAGAACGACATGGGACGAGAAGGAAAGACACGGGACGAGAGGGAACGACACGGGACGAAAGGGAACGACACGGGACGAGAGGGAAAGACACGGGACGAGAGGGAACGACACGGGACGAAAGGGAACGACACGGGACGAGAGAGAACAACACGGGACGAGAGAGAACGACACGGGACGAGAGAGAACGACACGGGACGAGAGGGAACGACATGGGACGAGAAGGAAAGACACGGGACGAGAGGGAACGACACGGGACGAGAGAGAACAACACGGGACGAGAGAGAACGACACGGGACGAGAGAGAACGACAAGGGACGACATGGGACGAGAAGGAAAGACACGGGACGAGAGGGAACGACACGGGACGAGAGAGAACGACACGGGACGAGAGGGAACGACACGGGACGAGAGAGAACGACACGGGACGAGAGGGAACGACACGGGACGAGAGAGAACGACACAGGTCGAGAGAACGACACGGACGAGAGAACGACATCGGACGAGAGGGAACGACACGGACGAGAGGAACACGAGAGAGAACGACACGGACGAGAGGAACGAGACGAGGGAACGACACGGACGAGAGAGAACGACATCGGACGAGGGAACGACATCGGACGAGAGGGAACGAGGGGAACGAGAGGGAACGACACTGGACGAGAGGGAACGACACGGACGAGAGAGAACGACACGGGACGAGAGAGAACGACACGGGACGAGAGGGAACGAGAGGGAACGACACGGGACGAGAGGGAACGACACGGACGAGAGAGAACGACAAGGGACGAGAGAGAACGACACGGGACGAGAGAGAACGACACGGGACGAGAGAGAACGACACGGGACGAGAGGGAACGACACGGGACGAGAGGGAACGAGAGGGAACGACACGGGACGAGAGGGAACGACACGGGACGAGAGAGAACGACACGGGACGAGAGGGAACGACACGGGACGAGAGAGAACGACACGGGACGAGAGAGAACGACACGGGACGAGAGAGAACGACAACGGAAGAGAGGGAACGACATCGGACGAGAGAGAACGACACGGACGAGAGGGAACGACATCGGACGAGAGAACGACACGGACGAGAGGGAACGACACGGGACGAGAGAACGACACGGGACGAGAGGGAACGACACGGGACGAGAGAACGACACGGGACGAGAGGGAACGACACGGGACGAGAGGGAACGACACGGGACGAGAGAGAACGACACGGGACGAGAGGGAACGACACGGAACGACACGGGACGAGAGGGAACGACACGGGACGAGAGAGAACGACACGGGACGAGAGGGAACGACACGGGACGAGAGGGAACGACACGGGACGAGAGAGAACGACACGGGACGAGAGGGAACGACACGGGACGAGAGAGAACGACACGGGACGAGAGAGAACGACACGGGACGAGAGAGAACGACACGGGACGAGAAGGAAAGACACGGGACGAGAGGGAACGACACGGGACGAGAGAGAACGACACAGGACGAGAGAGAAAGACACGGGACGAGAGTGAACGACACGGGACGAGAGAGAACGACACGGGACGAGAGAGAACGACACGGGACGAGAGAGAACGACACGGGACGAGAGAGGACGACATGGGACGAGAGGGGACGACATGGGACGAGAAGGAAAGACACGGGACGAGAGGGAACGACACGGGACGAGAGAGAACGACACGGGACGAGAGGGAACGACACGGGACGAGAGAGAACGACACGGGACGAGAGGGAACGAGAGGGAACGACACGGGACGAGAGGGAACGACACGGGACGAGAGAGAACGACATGGGACGACATGGGACGAGAAGGAAAGACACGGGACGAGAGGGAACGACACGGGACGACAGGGAACGACACGGGACGACAGGGAACGACACGGACGAGAGAGGAACGACATCGGACGAGAGAGGAACGACACGGACGAGAGGAACGAAACGGCACGACAGGGAACGACACGGGACGACAGAGAACAACACGGGACGACAGGGAACGACACGGGACGACAGGGAACGACACGGGACGAAAGAGAACAACACGGGACGAAAGAGAACAACACGGGACGACAGGAATCCACACGGACGACAGGAACCACACGACGGACGACAGGAAATCGACACGGACGACATCGGACGAGAGGAACGACACGGACGAGAGGGAACGACACGGGACGACAGGGAATCCAGAGGGGACGACACGGGACGAGAGGGAACGACACGGGACGACAGGGAACGACACGGGACGACAGGGAACGACACGGGACGAGAGGGGACGAGATGGAACGACACGGGACGAGAGGGAACGACACGGGACGACAGGAACGACACGGGACGACAGGGAACGACACGGGACGACAGGGAACGAGAGGGGACGACACGGGACGAGAGGGAACGACACGGGACGACAGGGAACGACACGGGACGACAGGGAACGACACGGGACGAGAGGGGACGAGATGGAACGACACGGGACGAGAGGGAACGACACGGGACGAGAGGGAACGACACGGGACGACAGGGAACGACACGGGACGAAAGAGAACAACACGGGACGACAGGGAACGACACGGGACGACAGGGAACGACACGGGACGACAGGGAACGACACGGGACGACACGGGACGAGAGGGAACGACACGGGACGAGAGGGAACGACACGGGACGAGAGGGAACGACACGGGACGAGAGGGAACGACACGGGACGAGAGGGAACGACACGGGACGAGAGGGGACGAGAGGGGACGAGAGGGAACGACACGGGACGAGAGAGAACGACACGGGACGAGAGGGAACGACACGGGACGACAGGGAACGACACGGGACGAGAGGGAACGACACGGGACGAGAGGGAACGACACGGGACGACAGGGAACGACACGGGACGAGAGAGAACGACACGGGACGAGAGGGGACGACACGGGACGACACATTTATTATAAATAATGAGTGTGGGCCAAAATGATTTTTACTTTTACTCTGCCCCCCCCCGCCCCCCTCTCCCCCTCCCTCTCCCTCTCTATCTCTCCCCCTCTGTCTCCCCCTCTCTCTCATCCATCTTCATAAATCATATTCATAATAGTCAGTGGTTTGTCGGAGCTCGTTTGACGCCAAAAGAACGTCACAAAAGACCAGCGTTTAACCAGGACTGAACCAGGACTAAACCAGGACTGAACCAGGACCGAACCAGGTCTAAAGCAGGACTGAACCAGGACTAAACCAGGACTGAACCGGGACTGAACCGGGACTGAACCAGGACTGAACCAGGACCGAACCAGGACCGAACCAGGTCTAAAGCAGGACTGAACCAGGACTGAACCAGGACCGAACCAGGTCTAAACCAGGACTAAACCAGGACTGAACCAGGACTGAACCAGGACTGAACCAGGAGCAGGAGCTGACAAATGGATTCCTGTCAAAGGAAAACGTTCCTCAGCTCGACCCTCGTGTTTCGTGGTTGTGTTTTGTGTTTTTTGTTCGTGGTTGTGTTTTGTGTTTCGTAGTTGTGTTTCTTGTTCTTGTTCTTGTTCTTGTTCTTGTTCTTGTTCTTGTTCTTGTTCTTGTTCATGGTTGTGTTGTGTGTTTCTTGTTCTTGTTGTGTTCCTTTGGCTCAGGATCAGTTTGGATTCTCTCGTCCAAATAAAATCCTGTGCCTTCTTTCATTCAGAGCTGGACTGTTTCCCAGAGACTTCACTGTAAACACTGTGTGTGTGTGTGTGTGTGTGTGTGTGTGTACAGTGTGTGTGTGTGTGTGTACAGTGTGTGTGTGTGTGTGTGTGTGTGTGTGTGTGTGTGTGTACAGTGTGTGTGTGTGTGTGTGTGTGTGTGTGTGTGTGTGTACAGTGTGTGTGTGTGTGTGTGTGTACAGTGTGTGTGTACAGTGTGTGTGTGTGTGTACAGTGTGTGTGTACAGTGTGTGTGTACAGTGTGTGTGTACAGTGTGTGTGTACAGTGTGTGTGTGTGTACAGTGTGTGTGTGTGTGTGTGTGTGTGTGTGTGTGTGTGTGTGTGTGTGTGTACAGTGTGTGTGTGTGTGTACAGTGTGTGTGTACAGTGTGTGTGTGTGTGTACAGTGTGTGTGTACAGTGTGTGTGTACAGTGTGTGTGTACAGTGTGTGTGTGTACAGTGTGTGTGTACAGTGTGTGTGTGTGTACAGTGTGTGTGTACAGTGTGTGTGTACAGTGTGTGTGTGTGTGTGTGTGTGTGTACAGTGTGTGTGTGTGTGTGTGTGTGTGTGTGTGTGTGTGTGTGTAGCTACAGTTTGTTGTCGTCACACGTGTCATGAAGTCCACTCTGTTCAAACTCAGAGTTAATCCTTGATTTGAGTTTGTGAATGTGCTCCCAGATTAAAACTGTCCCTCTCTCTCTCCCCCTCCTCCTCCTCCCCCTCCTCTCCCCCCTCCCCCTCCTCCTCCTCCTCCCTCCCTCCTACTCTCCCTCCTCCTCCTCTCCCTCCTCCCCCTCCTCCCCCTCCTCCTCCTCCTCTCCCTCCCCCTCCTACTCTCCCTCCTCCTCCTCCTCCCTCTCCTCCCCCTCCTCCTCCCCCTCCCCCTCCTCCTCCTCCCTCTCCCTCCTCCTCCTCCTCCCTCCCCTCCCCTCCTCCTCTCCCTCCTCCTCTCCCTCCTCCTCCTCCTCTCCCTCCTCCTCCTCTCCCTCCTCCTCCTCTCCCCCTCCTCCTCCCCCCTCCTCCTCCTCCTCCCTCTCCTCCTCCTCCTCTCCCTCCTCCTCCTCTCCCCCCCTCCCCTCCTCCTCTCCTCCTCTCCCCCTCCTCCTCTCCTCCTCCTCCTCCCCCTCCTCCTCCTCTCCTCTCTCCTCCTCTCC
>CM033631.1:41017265-41054765 GCA_019453435.1 Rhinogobius similis | reverse complement strand
CAACATATTTTTAACTTTTCTCCACTAACGGCTGCTTGATTGGTGTAAAACTGAGATGTACAACTGGTATTAATGCACCGAATAAAGTCAAAATAATAAAATCCTGAAAACCTGCCGTGCGCCCTTTAAGCTCTGCGGCCGTGGCTCGAGGATCAGGGGGATTTGGATTTCCTGGAGCTCCAAACATCACAAATAATGAAAGGCCCGGTGTGTTTGTGCGTCACACGGAGCTGACGTTAGCCTACGTGCTAGCCGCCCGCTAACAAGCATGTCCTGTGTCTAATGTTGTAGCATCCTCCGCCTCACGAAGGTAAAGTCTGTTCTCCCAACTCTGACCTAGTTTGGTGGGAGGGCATCTGTGCTAAATATGTATCGTTGTTTTATGTCTGTGAAGTCGCAGTTTGAAAAATAAAAGTTTAAAATGACCTGATTACGGCTTTATTTTGTTTAAATTGTTAGAAAAATGCATCAGTTCTGGTCTGTCAGTTGTGTTTTTAACAGTACGTCGCCTTTTGATGACATCACAGAGGGATTCAGCTCCACTTCCTGTCATTTTAAACTTTTTCTTCACAAACTGCTACTTCACAAATAAAACTATGATAAGTATTTACCACAGGTGCCCTCCCACCAAACTGAGTCAGAATTAGTCAAACATAAGAACCTGAAACATGGACTGTAGGGGGGGTTTGGGGTCGTCTCCCCAGAAAATGTGAATAAATCACGAGTCATTTCCTGTATTTTCGATGTAACATTTGAGCCCATCATCTGTACCAGACATTAAAGCTAATCATCAGTACTTAGCACGTCTTAAAAAAGGGATTATCTAACTTAGTTAAATTTACTTGAATCAAGCAAATTAATCTATTAAAAGTCCAATTTTAAGATTTTTTCACTTGACAGGACTTAAAAATGGACATTATTTGACTTGTTTTAAGTAAAGGGGGTTTAGACCAGGTTTAGACCAGGTTTGGACCAGGTTTTAGACCAGGTTTAGACCAGGTTTTAGACCAGGTTTAGACCAGGTTTGGACCAGGTTTTAGACCAGGTTTAGACCAGGTTTTAGACCAGGTTTAGACCAGGTTTAGACCAAGTTTACACCCGGTTTGGACCAGGTTTTCGACCAGGTTTAGACCAAGTTTAGACCAAGTTTAGACCAGGTTTAGACCAGGTTTAGACCAGGTTTAGACAAAGTTTAGACCAGGTTTAGACCATGTTTAGACCATGTTTAGACCAGGTTTAGACCATGTTTAGACCAAGTTTAGACCAGGTTTAGACCAGGTTTAGACCAGGTTTAGACAAAGTTTAGACCAGGTTTAGACCATGTTTAGACCATGTTTAGACCAGGTTTAGACCAGGTTTATTTGTCTTATTTTTTGATAGGCTAAAGGTACAGTGGAGTTTCAGGCTCCAGAGAACCCTCCGCAGCTCGAGTCTGACGCCTGGACTCGTGTTTCCCGCTGCACTTTAACAATAACCTCTGCTTCTGTTGACGGCTTTGACTCTTTGGTTTGTGTTCGTCGCTGAGGCGGACGGTCGCTCTGTCTCTGTGGATCGGACACGTCGCCCCCCAGAGGCCGAGCTCCTGAACTATCAATGCCGTCTCACACTCAGAGGAGCCCGTATTTGAATACAGTCAATTATTACTGTTATATTTATTGTTTTTATTATGTTTATGGTCCAAGATGCTCCCAATGACATGTTTTTGACACATTTTTGTTCAGATAAAAGAACATTTCATCTTCACTTAAAACCTAAAACCACTCAAAGTGCCCCCCCACGTCCCCCTTTGGGCCCCGTACCCCAGGTTGGGAAACACTGCTTTAAAGGGCCTATGACAGGTTGAAATACACATTGAACTAAAATGCAGTAAAGATACATATAATCAAATTTCTACTAAAATCTTTACACATTTAACCCCAGTTTAGCTGTTTTTAAGGTTTTAAATTTTACTTCCTGGTTGTAAAGTATGACATCACACTAGGAAATTACCATAGCAACCACACTGTACACTGGTCAGAACTCATCTAATGTCACAGATTTTGTTAATTTGACAAAGAGAAACGCACGTGGACACCTTTATTTTGTTGAATTTATGTTTAAAGGGTCAAAAAAGTAGTTTATTTTGTGTAAATTATGCATAACATCTGTCTCCCCACTGTGATGTCATCAATGTGTTTACTTCCTGTAATTGTCAACAGATTTTTCAGCTTTTCTCCACAAATAGTGACTTGATTGGTGTAAAACTATAATTTATATTTACAAGCGCTATTAATACACTGAAGAAAGTCAAAATGAGAAAATCATAAAAACCCGTCGTAGGCCCTTTAAACCACGGCCCTGGGCTCCGACTCAAACGGAGGCTGAGACTCATCAGAGCCGCATCAGAGTGATTACTGTTATTAGTGTTATTAGTGAGGGGGGGGGGGGGTGAGAGGGGGAGGAGGGGTGGTGGAGGCGTCACTTTCTCTGGAGCCACAAACGTCTGTAAAAACAGGAGTCCGAGCGGAAACAGGAAAAGCCTGGTAAACGCCGTGTTTCTGTCGTAAGTGACGGAATCAATGAATAAATCAATAAATTATCAATAATCGTTCACTGACGGCGTCTGACGGGACGGAACCGGGTCTGGTCAGAGCTTCAGGGTCATGTGTCGGGATCACAGCTCTGTTTTTAGGAGTTTTGTTTTGCAATTAGTGCCATTAGTGAATATTTGAGGTTCTTAATGAGTCTGACTGTTGCGCTGATCATGTGTTTTGTAAAATGTTGGACTTGGAGATGTTTGACTTTGACTAAATGTTTACAGGAAGCACAAGCAGGATGTGGATTCTACAAGTATTAATCGTCCTGTTTCATTTGGAGCAGAAATAACTAAGACCAGGACCAGGACCAGGACCAGACCAGGACCAGACCAGACCAGCACCAGCACCAGCACCAGCACCAGGACCAGACCAGGATCAGACCAGACCAGCACCAGGACCAGCACCAGGACCAGGACCAGGACCGGACCAGGACCAGGACCAGGACCAGGACCAGGACCAGGACCAGACCAGGACCAGGACCAGACCAGGACCAGACCAGGACCAGCACCAGGACCAGCACCAGGACCAGACCAGGACCAGGACCAGGACCAGGACCAGGACCAGGACCAGACCAGGACCAGACCAGGTTCTCCTCGTGTTGTGAGTCCTTTGTGTCGGAGGTTTCCTTGCTCTAATCTCCTTCAGACTCACACTTCCTGTTTCCTGTTCACACTTCAGTCAAATCTGATCCAGAACTGTGAACCTCCTGGTTCTAGTCCCAGATTTACCCCCGACTCTTCGGTCGCACCTCAACTTAAACTAATTTAAACCAACTTAAATGAACAGACCGAGACTGTGTCCCCCGACTTTACATCCTCTGAGTCTGGTCCTGGTCTGGTCCTGGTCTGGTCCTGGTCTGGTCCTGGTCTGGTCCTGGTCTGGTCCTGGTCCTGGTCCTGGTCCTGGTCTGGTCCTGGTCTTGGTCAGGATTATGTGATGGATCACTGTAGGTGTCTTGCCCAATGACACTGACACTGTCTCGTGCCACAGTCAGAGCGTGTGATTGGTCCAGACTTAAATCCACATAAATACGGTACATTTTGGAGGGTCACGTGCTCCGGTCACTCCCTCCTCGCGCTCGTCTTGAATCCGCGCCTGACGCGCGCGGGACGCTTCCGCTCCGGAGCGCCGCGCAACACGTCCTCCTCCTGTCAGCTGCGCGTCTGACCGCGGCCCTCGCGCACGCGCTCTCCCCTCCTCCGCGCGCACACGGGCCCGCTGCGGTCACCGCCTCGCGCGCGCCCCGCCGCTCCTGCCGCCGCTCCTGTTTGCGCGGCGCGGCAAAGGAGGAGGGAGCAGCGCGCGTTTCCGCCTCCTCCGCGCGCACACGCCTTCAACTGGTGGTTCTCGGATCATTTGGACGTGCGCCGCGGCTCCGCTCGCACCGCGACACCGACAACCGGGGCTGGGATTTACGCGTTGGATTACCGCTGTTTTGTGGGATATTCGACTGTTGTGGATGTGTTCGTGCCGCGCGGGGGATGACGGGACCGTAGCCGCCGCTTTCCTCTCCTTTTGGACCTAAACGGACCAGGACGGATTTGTACGGAGCGCTTTTCTCCGCTTGTTCCGCTCGAAGGCGCCAGGATGAGCCGCGGATCGTCGCTTTTGTTCCTCTTGTGCCAAACGCTGCCGCTGCTGCGGGCGCTCACGCATTACGGTGAGTCCCGCTCCCCGCGTTACCCAGACTCCCCCCGGGGCTCTGCCATCCGTGTGTCCGCTCTGCCGCACCTTTCCCCCGGCTCTGTCTCCTCCGTGTGTCCGCTGTGTGCGCTCCCTCTCCGGGCTCTGTCTCCTCCGTGTGTCCGCTGTGTGCGCTCCCTCTCCCGGCTCTGTGTGTCCGCTGTGTGCGCTCCCTCTCCCGGCTCTGTGTGTCCGCTGTGTGCGCTCCTTCTCCCGGCTCCGTGTGTGCGCTCCCTCTCCCGGCTCTGTGTGCTCCGTGTGTCCGCGGTGTGCGCTCCCTCTCCCGGCTCTGTCTCCTCCGTGTGTCCGCGGTGTGCGCTCCCTCTCCCGGCTCTGTCAGCTCCGTGTGTCCGCGGTGTGCGCTCCCTCTCCCGGCTCTATCAGCTCCGTGTGTCCGCGGTGTGCGCTCCCTCTCCCGGCTCTATCAGCTCCGTGTGTCCGCGGTGTGCGCTCCCTCTCCCGGCTCTGTCAGCTCCGTGTGTCCGCTGTCAGAGGCTTAAACCCGGACCCTTGTTCAGCCTCTTGTGTCGGCTCCCTCTGACCCCGGACAGTCCCGGGCTCTCGCTCTGACCGCGGGATCAGACGCAGACACTTCGCAGCTTCATGTTTCACGCCGCATTTTCCGAGTCCTTTTTTGGCTTTTTTTGGGTGCGTGTGTATTTTCCGCGTCGTTCCGCTCTTTTGGCGCACTCTGCCGCGTCGTGCCGCGCTCCATCGCGCCTGGAGACACCTGAGACACCTTTACGCGCGGTCGGAGCTCAGTCACAGAGCGGGCGACAGCTGGCACCGGATGCGGCGTTTTACGGATCGAAATGAGACTTTTACGCACGACGCGCCACAGACGTGTCCGCGATATCGATCCGACAGAACGCGAGTGGATTCAGTCAGAAAGTGGCGTTTATTACCGCAGGAATTATTTATTTACTGTTTGAAGCCGATCACACGGTGAGCCGCACCGAGCGGCTCCGATTTTGATGGAATTTATTTTCAAGAATAAAGAGAAAACTGACGCTGTTAAAGCGCTTTGGTAAAACATTCTTCGTGTTTGACAGATTTGCGCAGTGGCGCCTTCACTGAACTCAAGCCGTGTTTGCGGCGCTTAAATCCCACACTTTTCCGTCACGTTCACGGAGTCAGGACTCGGACACATTCGGTTTGATGCGATTTCTTTACGTTTGACGAGTTTGAATCCAGTTTTTACCCAAATCTTCCTAAAATGAAAAGGCTGCACTTCTTTCTGATTCAAAGATAAACGAACGTGACGCGCAGAATAATAACCATAGATTCTACTCCGACACTTGTCCTGTTTCCATAAACTGTGTGTGACATGGTCCCAAAGAAACTGAGCTTAAGCTCAGAATCTCACAAAATATGACGAATGCAGGAGGTTTTGTGTAAAAGCCGCTTTAAATTAATTTAACATTGACTTTTACGGCATTTTCTGGAGATTTAAAGCACGTTGTGAAACACACTCTTTGGATGATTTTTTGTGCGACAAACACTGACAGAAAATGTTTAGTTTTCATTTAATCCTCAGGTACATGACACACTTTAAAATGATACTTTCGTGAAGTGAAAATACCGTCGTTTTTCTTTTGTTTAAAAGAAGTAAATTAACTGACATTTCTAACCTGGAAATTCATTTTTGTCGTACAGACCAGGGCCGTAGCACCACATTCTGGGCCCCTGGTACAAACCTTGTGGGCCCTAAAAAACAGTTTTGTACATGATTTATTTATCCCAGCAAATTTGGTTATTATTGTTATTACAACCAGAACAATTTCACAAACATCTCAGACATCATTTCTAAAACACACCAACTGCAAATGATAATCACTCGTTTTATTTGAGAACATTTTGGCCAAAACGTGAGCACAGAACTGTCCTCTTTTGAAGGTTTGACTCAGATCTCAGGACTTTACTCAACCACAATAACAAACAACAGCAGAAATCCATTAAAACGTAGAAAAACAGAGCAGAGAAAATCAAACAAACGTGCGTCTGAGGGCCCTTCGCTGCCCTGGGCCCCGGGGGAACAGGGCCCTTTAAACCCCCCCCCCCCAGTGCGACCCCCCGGGAAAGTCCTCAAACCTGGGACTGAATCGTTGACAATGTGGTTAACTTCACTTTCGCCTCGTTTGGGGAACTCTGTGATGACGGAGCGTTTGGTGCACTTTTCCTCCAGACTCCCAGGTTCATTCACCGCCTGCAGCTTCTGACTTTGTCGTTGGTCGATGGTCGTTTGTCGTTTGTCGTTTGTCGCTGGTCGTTTGTCGTTCGTCGCTGGTCGTTGGTTGTTCGTCGCTGGTCGCTGGTCGTTTGTCGCTGGTCGTTTGCCGTTTGTCGCTGGTTGTTTGTCGCTGGTCGTTTGTCGTTCGTCGCTGGTCGTTTGCCGTTGGTCGTTGGTCGTTGGTCGTTTGTCGTTGGTCGTTTGCCGTTCGTCGCTGGTCGTTGGTCGTTCGTCGCTGGTCGTTTGTCGTTGGTCGCTGGTCGTTGGTCGCTCGTCGCTGGTCGTTGGTTGTTCGTCGCTGGTCGTTGGTCGCTGGTCGTTTGTCGTTGGTCGTTTGCCGTTTGTCGCTGGTCGTTGGTCGCTCGTCGCTGGTCGTTGGTTGTTCGTCGCTGGTCGTTGGTCGCTGGTCGTTTGTCGTTGGTCGTTTGCCGTTTGTCGCTGGTCGTTCGTCGTTCGTCGCTGGTCGTTTGTCGTTCGTCGTTGGTCGTTCGTCGCTGGTCGTTTGTCGTTGGTCGCTGGTCGTTGGTCGCTCGTCGCTGGTCGTTTGTCGTTGGTCGCTGGTCGTTGGTCGCTCGTCGCTGGTCGTTGGTCGTTGGTTGTTCGTCGCTGGTCGTTGGTCGCTGGTCGTTTGTCGTTGGTCGTTTGCCGTTTGTCGCTGGTCGTTGGTCGTTGGTCGCTCGTCGCTGGTCGTTGGTCGTTGGTCGTTCGTCGCTGGTCGTTGGTCGCTGGTCGTTTGTCGTTGGTCGTTTGTCGCTGGTCGTTGGTCGTTAAATCGCTCGCTGGTCGTTTATCGTTCGCTGGTCGTTATCGCGCTGGTCGTTTGTCGTTGGTCGCTGGTCGTTTGCCGTTTGTCGCTGGTCGTTGGTCGCTGGTCGTTCGTCGCTGGTTGTTGGTCGTTCGTCGCTGGTCGCTGGTCGTTTGTCGTTGGTCGCTGGTCGTTTGCCGTTTGTCGCTGGTCGTTGGTCGCTGGTCGTTTGTCGTTCGTCGCTGGTCGTTGGTCGTTCGTCGCTGGTCGTTTGTCGTTGGTCGCTGGTCGTTTGCCGTTTGTTGCTGGTCGTTTGTCGTTGGTCGTTTGTCGTTGGTCGCTGGTCGTTGGTCGCTGGTCGTTCGTCGCTGGTCATTTGTCGTTGGTCGTTTGTCGTTTGTCGGTCGTCGGTTGTTCGTCGTTTGTGACGCTGCGTGAAGATGAAAAAGACACTGACTGTTGTTTGTCGTGACAGAACGTGACGCTGTTTCAGACGGAGTCAGTGTTTTCATCAGAAATATCACCGGAAAATCCACAAACGAAGAGCTCTGAAGCATCTTTTCTACTCATTTCCGTTTTCTACAGATATTAAATAGAAAAGAGTGGGTTTTGTTGAGCATTAATCATCTGAATGCAGTAAAATACATTTGGCTTTTGAAAACATTACAGACGTTTCGCAGATGAACTCTTCCAGGGGCGCCGCACTGGGGGGGGTAAAGGGCACTGCTCCCCCGGGGCCCAGGGCAGGAAGGGGTTTGTTTGTTTTGTTCTCAGTTGCATTTTTCTACGCTTGAATCTATTTTAGTTGTAATAAATGCAGTGTGACTAAATACAATCACGTAGGACATCGGGCTCCACGACCTTTAAAAAAGAGGAGAGTAATCGCTCACACTTCAGCCACATCATTAATAAAACTACTGATTATGACTTGCAGTTTGTGTATTTCCTTGTAGTAATAGGAGGTTTTGAGATGTTTGTGAAATGGATCTGGCTGTTGTAAAAACAAACACAGGACGTGTGTAAATGTACGAGGTGTTGTTCTGTGTATTGAGAAAACACGGGGCATTTATTCTGCCATAGTGGATGAAAAAAAACAATAAAAACAAATGTGTTGGACAAATAAATCCTACACAGCGTCATGTATCAGGGGCCCATCAGGAGGCTTTGGGGCCCAGAGTTTGGTGCCACGGCCCTGAACTCTTGAAATATTGAAACTCCGATCGTTTGTATCAGCGACAAACTCCAGCATTGATCCAACAACAGCAGCAGAAAGTCACAAAGTACAAGAGGAAAAGACTCTGTACTTTGTGACTAAGTAACGAAAAACAATGTCAGGTCATGTTTACAGACGATGCTTTACACTTCTGTCCTGTCACTGCTCTGGACTGAAAAGTAAAAGCACTTTTCATGTTTGAGGAGTTATTTTTAGCTCGTTTGTGGTGACATTGTGACTAAAGGTTCAGAGTTCAAGGAACAGTTTTGAGCAACTCAAATGAATGAAAACAGAGTGCCGTTTGGAAAAAAAACTAGAAGATTTTACCGTTTTCTCTTTCTTTTTTCGCTGTTTTCAAACGAGGAATCTGTTTAGTGCAATCAAAAATAATATTATTAATCCATTCTTTAGCAAATCCCCTCAACTCTGCTGTTGTTAATCGAGAGATCGATTTGACCAAAGGTCAGAAAAAGTCAGTTTCAAAATTACCACAAAATCAACACTAACTTTTTCTCAAAATCTGTGTGAAATACTTTTTTTTAACTTGCGTTAAAAATAAAGTTATATTATTATTTTATATTAACGACATTCAGACGATATTATGTCGATGCAACAGAAATGTTTTAAAATATGTCTTTGAACGCATCAGCTGGTGTTTAATTCTCAGGAAAATGTGAAGAGTCTGTGAAATAAAAAATAAAAGTGCAGAAACATCACCTCATGCTCTGATTTGAAAGATCACAGCTTAATTTTTTCATTTTTAATCAGCTCTTTTTGTGCCGATTTTTTTACGTTGCAGAGCTTGAAAACAACATTCACAATATTATCTACATTTCGATGCATATCACCTGCATCTCTGACACTCCCCTGATTGTTCTCTGACTGTTCTCTGACCTCTGACTGTTTTCTGACTGTTCTCTGACTGTTCTCTGACCTCTGACTGTTTTCTAACTGTTTTCTGACTGTTCTCTGACTGTTCCCTGACTGTTCCCTGACTGTTCCCTGGCTGTTCTCTGACTGTTCTCTGACTGTTCCCTGACTGTTTTCTGACTGTTCCCTGACTGTTCTATGACTGTTCTATGACTGTTCTTTGACTGTTCTCTGACTGTTCTCTGACTGTTCCCTGACTGTTCCCTGACTGTTCTCTGACTGTTCTCTGACTGTTCTTTGACTGTTCCCTGACTGTTCCATGGCTGTTCCCTGACTGTTCTCTGACTGTTCTCTGTCTGTTCCCTGACTGTTCTGTCTGTTCCCTGACTGTTCTCTGACTGTTCCCTGACTGTTCCATGGCTGTTCCCTGACTGTTCTCTGACTGTTCCATGACTGTTCCCTGACTGTTCCCTGACTGTTCTCTGACTGTTCCCTGACTGTTCCCTGACTGTTCCCTGACTGTTCCATGACTGTTCCCTGACTGTTCTCTGACTGTTCCATGACTGTTCCCTGACTGTTCCCTGACTGTTCTCTGACTGTTCCATGACTGTTCCCTGACTGTTCCCTGACTGTTCTCTGACTGTTCCCTGACTGTTCCATGACTGTTCCCTGACTGTTCCCTGACTGTTCTCTGACTGTTCCATGACTGTTCCCTGACTGTTCTTTGACTGTTCCCTGACTGTTCCCTGACTGTTCTCTGACTGTTCCATGACTGTTCCCTGACTGTTCCCTGACTATTCTTTGACTGTTCCCTGACTGTTCCCTGACTGTTCTTTGACTGTTCCCTGACTGTTCCCTGACTGTTCTTTGATTGTTCTCTGACTGTTCTTTGACTGTTCTTTGACAGTTCCCTGACTGTTCTCTGACTGTTCCCTGACTATTCTCTGACTGTTCCCTGACTGTTCTTTGACTGTTCCCTGACTGTTCCCTGACTGTTCCCTGACTGTTCTCTGACTGTTCTCTGACTGTTCTCTGACTGTTCCATGACTGTTCCCTGACTTTTCTCTGACTGTTCTTTGACTGTTCCCTGACTGTTCTCTGACTGTTCCCTGACTATTCTCTGACTGTTCTCTGACTGTTCCCTGACTGTTCCCTGACTGTTCCCTGACTATTCTCTGACTGTTCTCTGACTGTTCCCTGACTGTTCCCGGACTGTTCCCTGACTGTTCCCTGACTATTCTCTGACTGTTCCCTGACTTTTCTCTGACTGTTCTTTGACTGTTCCCTGACTGTTCCCTGACTATTCTCTGACTGTTCCCTGACTATTCTCTGACTGTTCTCTGACTGTTCTCTGACTGTTCCCTGACTGTTCCCTGACTGTTCTCTGACTGTTCCCTGACTGTTCTTTGATTGTTCTCTGACTGTTCCCTGACTTTTCTCTGACTGTTCTTTGACTGTTCCCTGACTGTTCCCTGACTGTTCCCTGACTATTCTCTGACTGTTCCCTGACTGTTCCCTGACTGTTCCCTGACTGTTCTTTGACTGTTCCCTGACTGTTCCCTGACTGTTCTTTGACTGTTCCCTGACTGTTCCCTGACTGTTCTCTGACTGTTCTCTGACTGTTCCCTGACTGTTCCCTGACTGTTCTTTGACTGTTCTTTGACTGTTCCCTGACTGTTCCCTGACTGTTCCCTGACTGTTTCTCGCTCTCGTTGCAGATAAATGCGGTGAACACATTGAGATCCAGGCCGCAGACTACCTGACGTCTCCGGATTATCCTGGAGCTTACCCGCCGTCGCAGCACTGTGTCTGGGTCATCACGGCCCCTGAACCTGGACAGAAGATCCTCATCAACTTCAACCCGCACTTCGACCTGGAGGACCGCGACTGCAAGTGAGTCTGACCCCGAAACACAGAGTCTGACCCCGAAACACAGAGTCTGACCCCGAAACACAGAGTCTGACCCCGAAACACAGAGTCTGACCCTGAAACACAGAGTCTGACCCCCGAAACACAGAGTCTGACCCCGAAACACAGAGTCTGACCCCGAAACACAGAGTCTGACCCTGAAACACAGAGTCTGACCCTGAAACACAGAGTCTGACCCCCGAAACACAGAGTCTGACTCAAACACAGAGTCTGACCCTCAAACACAGAGTCTGACTCAAACACAGAGTCTGACCTCAAACACAGAGTCTGACCTCAAACACAGAGTCTGACCCCCCTAAACACAGAGTCTGACCCCCCAAAACCCAGAGTCTGACCCCCGAAACACAGAGTCTGACCCCCGAAACACAGAGTCTGACCCCCGAAACACAGAGTCTGACCCCCGAAACACAGAGTCTGACCCCCCGAAACACAGAGTCTGACCCCGAAACATAGAGTCTGACCCCGAAACACAGAGTCTGACCCTGAAACACAGAGTCTGACCCCAAACACAGAGTCTGACCTCGAAACACAGAGTCTGACCTCAAACACAGAGTCTGACCCCCCGAAACACAGAGTCTGACAAAACACAGAGTCTGACCCCGAAACACAGAGTCTGACCTCAAACACAGAGTCTGACCTCAAACACAGAGTCTGACTCAAACACAGAGTCTGACCCCCCGAAACACAGAGTCTGACACCCTGAAACACAGAGTCTGACACCCCGAAACACAGAGTCTGACACCCTGAAACACAGAGTCTGACCCCGAAACACAGAGTCTGACCCCTGAAACACAGAGTCTGACCCCCCGAAACACAGAGTCTGACCCCCCGAAACACAGAGTCTGACCCCCGAAACACAGAGTCTGACACCCCGAAACACAGAGTCTGACCCCCCGAAACACAGAGTCTGACCCCGAAACACAGAGTCTGACCCCCCGAAACACAGAGTCTGACCCCCCGAAACACAGAGTCTGACCCCGAAACACAGAGTCTGACCCCCCGAAACACAGAGTCTGACCCCCCGAAACACAGAGTCTGACCCCCCGAAACACAGAGTCTGACCCCGAAACACAGAGTCTGACAAAACACAGAGTCTGACTCAAACACAGAGTCTGACCTCAAACACAGAGTCTGACTCTCTCAAACACAGAGTCTGACACTCAAACACAGAGTATGACACCCCGAAACACAGAGTCTGACCCTCAAACACAGAGTCTGACACCTCAAACACAGAGTCTGACCCCCAAACACAGAGTCTGACCTCAAACACAGAGTCTGACCCCAAACACAGAGTCTGACCTCAAACACAGAGTCTGACCTCAAACACAGAGTCTGACCCTTCAAACACAGAGTCTGACCCCTCAAACACAGAGTCTGACCTCAAACACAGAGTCTGACCTCAAACACAGAGTCTGACTCAAAACACAGAGTCTAACGCTCAAACACAGAGTCTGACCCCAAACACAGAGTCTGGACTCAAACACAGAGTCTGACCCTCAAACACAGAGTCTGACACTCAAACACAGAGTCTGACACTCAAACACAGAGTCTGACCCCCAAACACAGAGTCTGACCTCAAACACAGAGTCTGACACTCAAACACAGAGTCTGACCTCAAACACAGAGTCTGACCTCAAACACAGAGTCTGACCCCCAAACACAGAGTCTGACCCCTCAAACACAGAATCTGACCTCCAAACACAGAGTCTGACTCAAACACAGAGTCTGACCTCAAACACAGAGTCTGACCTCAAACACAGAGTCTGACCTCAAACACAGAGTCTGACCTCAAACACAGAGTCTGACACCCTGAAACACAGAGTCTGACCTCAAACACAGAGTCTGACCCTCAAGCACAGAGTCTGACACTCAAACACAGAGTCTGACCTCAAACACAGAGTCTGACCTCAAACACAGAGTCTGACCTCAAACACAGAGTCTGACCTCAAACACAGAGTCTGACCTCAAACACAGAGTCTGACCCCAAACACAGAGTCTGACCTCAAACACAGAGTCTGACCCCAGCACAGAGTCTGACCCCCCGAAGCACAGAGTCTGACACCCTGAAACACAGAGTCTGACCCCCGAAACACAGAGTCTGACCTCAAACACAGAGTCTGACCCAAACACAGAGTCTGACCTCAAACACAGAGTCTGACCTCAAACACAGAGTCTGACCCCCCGAAACACAGAGTTTGACTTCAAACACAGAGTCTGACCTCAAACACAGAGTCTGACTCTCAAACACAGAGTCTGACCCCCAAACACAGAGTCTGACACTCAAACACAGAGTCTGACACCCCAAACACAGAGTCTGACCTCAAACACAGAGTCTGACCCCCTAAACACAGAGTCTGACAAAACACAGAGTCTGACCCCTGAAACACAGAGTCTGACCCCCGAAACACAGAGTCTGACAAAACACAGAGTCTGACCTCTCAAACACAGAGTCTGACTCTCAAACACAGAGTCTGACTCTCAAACACAGAGTCTGACCTCAAACACAGAGTCTGACTCCTGAAACACAGAGTCTGACCCCCGAAACACAGAGTCTGACCTCAAACACAGAGTCTGGACTCAAACACAGAGTCTGACCTCAAACACAGAGTCTGACCCCAAACACAGAGTCTGGACACCTCAAACACAGAGTCTGACTCAAACACAGAGTCTGACTCTCAAACACAGAGTCTGACCTCAAACACAGAGTCTGACCTCTGAAACACAGAGTCTGACACTCAAACACAGAGTCTGACCCCGCAACACAGAGTCTGACTCTCAAACACAGAGTCTGACCTCAAACACAGAGTCTGACACCCTGAAACACAGAGTCTGACCCCCCGAAACACAGAGTCTGACCTCAAGCACAGAGTCTGACACCCTAAACACAGAGTCTGACCTCCAAACACAGAGTCTGGACTCCTCAAACACAGAGTCTGACCTCAAACACAGAGTCTGACTCTAAACACAGAGTCTGACCTCAAGCACAGAGTCTGACCTCAAGCACAGAGTCTGACACCCTGAAACACAGAGTCTGACCCCCCGAAACACAGAGTCTGACCCCCCGAAACACAGAGTCTGACCCCGAAGCACAGAGTCTGACCCCCCGAAACACAGAGTCTGACCCCGAAACACAGAGTCTGTCTCCCCGAAACACAGAGTCTGACCCCCCGAAACACAGAGTCTGACCCCCCGAAACACAGAGTCTGACCCCCCGAAACACAGAGTCTGACACCCCGAAACACAGAGTCTGACACCCCGAAACACAGAGTCTGACACCCCGAAACACAGAGTCTGACACCCCGAAACACAGAGTCTGACCCCGAAACACAGAGTCTGACCCCCCGAAACACAGAGTCTGACAAAACACAGAGTCTGACCCTGAAACACAGAGTCTGTCCCCCCGTAACACAGAGTCTGACCCCCAAACCCAGAGACTGACCCCCAACCACAGAGTCAGACCCCAAACACAGAGTCTGACTCAAACACAGAGTCTGACACCCCAAACACAGAGTCTGACCTCAAACACAGAGTCTGACCCGAAACACAGAGTCTGACCTCAAACACAGAGTCTGACACTCAAACACAGAGTCTGACACCCAAACACAGAGTCTGACCCCCCGAAACACAGAGTCTGACCCCGAAACACAGAGTCTGACCCCCGAAACACAGAGTCTGACCCCCCGAAACACAGAGTCTGACCCCGAAACACAGAGTCTGACCCCCCGAAACACAGAGTCTGACAAAACACAGAGTCTGACCCCCCGAAACACAGAGTCTGACCCCCGAAACACAGAGTCTGACCCCGAAACACAGAGTCTGACCCCGAAACACAGAGTCTGACACCGAAGCACAGAGTCTGACCCCCCGAATCACAGAGTCTGACACCCTGAAACACAGAGTCTGACCCCCCGAAACACAGAGTCTGACCCCCCGAAACACAGAGTCTGACCCCGAAGCACAGAGTCTGACCCCCCGAAACACAGAGTCTGACCCCGAAACACAGAGTCTGACCCACGAAACACAGAGTCTGACCCCCCGAAACACAGAGTCTAACAAAACACAGAGTCTGACCCTGAAACACAGAGTCTGACACTCAAACACAGAGTCTGACACCTCAAACACAGAGTCTGACACCCCGAAACACAGAGTCTGACCCCCCGAAACACAGAGTCTGACTCAAACACAGAGTCTGACCTCAAACACAGAGTCTGACCCCCAAACACAGAGTCTGACTCCGAAACACAGAG
Source organism: Rhinogobius similis (assembly GCA_019453435.1). Lineage (NCBI taxonomy): Eukaryota > Metazoa > Chordata > Actinopteri > Gobiiformes > Gobiidae > Rhinogobius > Rhinogobius similis. Next base: position 41,039,272 of record CM033631.1, on the reverse strand, counting down.
TCTGACACCCAAACACAGAGTCTGACACTCAAACACAGAGTCTGACACTCAAACACAGAGTCTGACCCCAAACACAGAGTCTGACTCTCAAACACAGAGTCTGACCCTGAAACACAGAGTCTGACCCCCCGAAACACAGAGTCTGACCCCTTGAACTACAGAGTCTGACCCCGAAACACAGAGTCTGACCCCCGAAACACAGAGTCTGACCCCCCGAAACACAGAGTCTAACAAAACACAGAGTCTGACCCTGAAACACAGAGTCTGACCCCCCGAAACACAGAGTCTGACCCCTTGAACTACAGAGTCTGACCCTCGAAACACAGAGTCTGACCCCCGAAACACAGAGTCTGACCCCGAAACACAGAGTCTGACCCCGAAACACAGAGTCTGACCCTGAAACACACAGTCTGACCCTCAAACACACAGTCTGACACCCGAAACACAGAGTCTGACACCTCAAACACAGAGTTTGACACTCAAACACAGAGTCTGACCTCAAAACACAGAGTCTGACCACCCGAAACACAGAGTCTGACCCCCCGAAACACAGAGTCTGACCTCAAACACAGAGTCTGACCCCGAAACACAGAGTCTGACACTCCCAAAAACAGAGTCTGTTACCCTCAACCCCAGAGTGTGACCCCCCGAAACACAGAGTCTGACCCCCCGAAACACAGAGTCTGACCCCAAACACAGAGTCTGACACCTCAAACACAGAGTCTGACCTCAAACACAGAGTCTGACCCTCAAACACAGAGTCTGACTCTCAAACACAGAGTCTGACTTCAAACACAGAGTCTGACCCAGAAACACAGAGTCTGACCCCCCGAAACACAGAGTCTGACCCCCGAAACACAGAGTCTGACCGAAACACAGAGTCTGACTCAAACACAGAGTCTAACGCCCCGAAACACAGAGTCTGACCCCTCAAACACAGAGTCTGACCTCAAACACAGAGTCTGACACTCAAACACAGAGTCTGACACTCAAACACAGAGTCTGACACTCAAACACAGAGTCTGACACCCCAAACACAGAGTCTGACCTCAAACACAGAGTCTGACCCCAAACACAGAGTCTGACCCCCGAAACACAGAGTCTGACACCCCGAAACACAGAGTCTGACCCCGAAACACAGAGTCTGACCTCAAGCACAGAGTCTGACACTCAAACACAGAGTCTGACCTCAAACACAGAGTCTGACCCTGAAACACAGAGTCTGGACCTCAAACACAGAGTCTGACCTCAAACACAGAGTCTGACCCCGAAACACAGAGTCTGACCCCCCGAAACACAGAGTCTGACCCCCCGAAACACAGAGTCTGACCCCGAAGCACAGAGTCTGACCCCCCGAAGCACAGAGTCTGACACCCTGAAACACAGAGTCTGACCCCCGAAACACAGAGTCTGACCCCGAAACACAGAGTCTGACCCCGAAGCACAGAGTCTGACCCCGAAACACAGAGTCTGACTCTCGAAACACAGAGTCTGACCTCAAACACAGAGTCTGACCTCAAACACAGAGTCTGACCTCAAACACAGAGTCTGACCCCGAAACACAGAGTCTGACACTCAAACACAGAGTCTGACACTCAAACACAGAGTCTGACACTCAAACACAGAGTCTGACCTCAAACACAGAGTCTGACTTCAAACACAGAGTCTGACCCCGAAACACAGAGTCTGACCCCCCGAAACACAGAGTCTAACAAAACACAGAGTCTGACCCCCCGAAACACAGAGTCTGAAAATGAGAGTAAAATGCTTTGACACTGAATTTTTCTGCATTTATGGAGATTTAATGGCACCATTTTGAGGCTGGAAAGTTGTACTTTTCCCATAATTTGTAACAGAAAACGTATAGACGTTTTAGCTTATTTTTTTTGTTATAAAGATTTAAAACCATTAACATTTCTTATTTCAGTTAATTTTGCGTTGATGTGTTATGGTTCACCTCCAGGACTTTTAAAGGGTCTGTTTTATGGGCTGTTTGGGGTTAATCGACTCATCTCCGACGATTCCAGTTTGTCTCTGTGTTTTATGGAAATTATATGTTGAAAAAGCGTTTATGGCGTACAAACGATCTGAGTTTGTTCAGCCTGAGTTTGTTCAGTTTGAGTTTGTTCAGCCTGAGTTTGTTCAGTCTGAGTTTGTTCAGCCTGAGTTTGTTCAGTCTGAGTTTGTTCAGTTTGAGTTTGTTCAGCCTGAGTTTGTTCAGTTTGAGTTTGTTCAGTTTGAGTTTGTTCAGTTTGAGTTTGTTCAGTTTGAGTTTGTTCAGTTTGAGTTTGTTCAGTTTGAGTTTGTTCAGTTTGAGTTTGTTCAGCCTGAGTTTGTTCAGTTTGAGTTTGTTCAGCCTGAGTTTGTTCAGTTTGAGTTTGTTCACCTTTACTTCAGTGAGGGAGAGAGTCCTGCCCAGAGGGAGCAGCGCCCTCTGTTGGCGAGAGACGCTGTGCCCTGGGCTTGTGTGGAGCAGGGGCGGACCTGCCGAGGGGGCCCAGGGCAGAATGAAGCACTGGCCCCTCATCATTAAGAGGGATTTTAATTAACTTTTCTGTCGTGTCTCTTGAATTTTTCATTTACTGATTCATAAATAAACTGCTCCATGTTGTAAACAGCTTTAAACGGGGGGTTTGGGGGTCGTTCCCCAGAAAAATATTTTGTTTTACACATGATTTAAATACAGGGTTTACATTTGTCATTTTATTATCTTTTATTTTATTTAATATTTAGTTTTAAACCAGGACTAAACCAGGACTAAACCAGGACTAAACCAGGACCAAACCAGGACTAAAGCAGGTCCTGGACACATCTGTCTCTTTTGACCCGAGGCAGAAGTTCAAAGTCTGTCCATCTGTTTCTTTAAATCCAGAACCAGAGGGTTAGATTTCATGCAGGAAGCTGGACAAAACCAGGTCGAAACCAGAACTAAACCAGGACTAAACCAGGTCTAAACCAGGTCTAAACCAGGTCTAAACCAGGTCTAAACCAGGACTAAACCAGGTCTAAACCAGGTCTAAACCAGGACTAAACCAGGACTAAACCAGGACTAAACCAGGTCTAAACCAGGTCTAAACCAGGTCTAAACCAGGACTAAACCAGGTCTAAACCAGGTCTAAACCAGGACTAAACCAGGACTAAACCAGGACTAAACCAGGACTAAACCAGGTCTAAACCAGGTCTAAACCAGGTCTAAACCAGGACTAAACCAGGCCTAAAAGTCGTACATGTTATTACAATAGAACCAGGGCCAGGACAAACAGAGTGAGGGGTTTGAGGTGGAGGACAAACACAACCCTTCGCTCTGTGGCTCTTCGTTCTGCAGGAATTTCAGTTTTAGAACAGTTTTTTTTTTTTTTTTTTTTTTTTAAGAAGCAGAAGTGAAACGGGGCGGACCTCGTTCACACAATCAGACTCTTTCTTCTGCGTTTGACTTCCATAAAATGTTGTGTATCAGATGTAGACGGAGCACAGAGGGTTATTTAGACACAAACTGCTTTTATACGAGAAGAAAACACACATTTATGTAAAAAAAGAAGAAGAAAACACACATTTATGTAAAAAAAGAAGAAGAAAACACACACATTTATGTCAGAAAAGAAGAAAACACACATTTATGTAAAAAAAAAGAAGAAAACACTGACATTTATGTAAAAAAAGAAGAAAACACACATTTATGTAAAAAAAAAGAAGAAAACACACACTTTATGTAAAAAAAGAAGAAAACACTGACATTTATGTAAAAAAAAGAAGAAAACACTGACATTTATGTAAAAAAAAGAAGAAAACACACACATTTATGTAAAAAAAAGAAGAAAACACACACATTTGGGTGTGTTCCAACCACAGGGGGATCACACTCCTCAGCCTCCCCGGTAAGGTCTATTCCAGGGTACTGGAGAGGAGAATCCGACCGATAGTCGAACCTCGGATTCAGGAGGAGCCTGTGGTTTTCGTCCCGGTCGTGGAACACTGGACCAGCTCTATACTCTCCATCGGGTGCTCGAGGGTTCATGGGAGTTTGCCCAACCAGTCCACATGTGCTTTGTGGACCTGGAGAAGGCATTCGACCGTGTGCCCCGGGGCGCCTTGTGGGGAGTGCTCCGGGAGTATGGGGTCCGGGGCCCTTTGTTAAGGGCTGTCCGGTCCTTGTACGACCGGAGCAGGAGCTGCGTTCACATTGCCGGCAGTAAGTCAGACCTGTTCCCGGTGCATGTTGGACTCCGCCAGGGCTGCCCTTTATCACCGGTTCTGTTCATAGTTTTTATGGACAGAATTTCTAGGCGCAGCCAGGGCGTGGAGGGTGTCTGGTTTGGGAACCACAGGATCTCATCTCTGCTGTTTGCAGATGATGTCGTCCTGATGGCTTCCTCAGACCAGGACCTGCAGCATGCACTGGGACGGTTTGCAGCCGAGTGTGAAGCGGCTGGGATGAGGATCAGCACCTCCAAATCCGAGGCCATGGTTCTCGACCGGAAAAAGGTGGCATGCCCTCTCCGGGTGGGTGGGGAGTCCTTGCCTCAAGTGGAGGAGTTCAAGTATCTCGGGGTCTTGTTCACGAGTGAGGGAAGGATGGAGCGTGAGATTGACAGGCGGATCGGTGCAGCGTCTGCAGTGATGGGGCGCTGTATCGGACCGTTGTGGTGAAGAGAGAGCTGAGTCGAAAGACGAAGCTCTCGACGATCCGGGTCAATCTACGTTCCTACCCTCACCTATGGTCATGAGCTTTGGGTAATGACCGAAAGGACGAGATCGCGGATACAAGCGTCGAAATGAGCTTCCTCCGCCGGGTGGCTGGGCGCTCCCTTAGAGATAGGGTGAGGAGCTCAGTCACACGGGAGGAGCTCGGAGTAGAGCCGCTGCTCCTCCACGTGGAGAGGAGCCAGTTGAGGTGGCTCGGGCATCTGTTCCGGAGCCTCCTGGACGCCTCCCTCGGGAGGTGTTCTGGGCATGTCCCACCGGGAGGCGGCCCCGGGGTAGACCCAGGACACGCTGGAGGGACTATGTCTCTCGGCTGGCCTGGGAACGCCTCGATCCCCGGAGGAGCTGGAGGAAGTGTCTGGGGTGAAGGAAGTCTGGGAGTCCCTGCTCAGGCTGCTGCCCCCGCGACCCGGCCCCGGATAAGCGGAAGAAGATGGATGGATGGACACACACATTTATGTAAAAAAAAGAAGAAAACACTGACATTTATGTAAAAAAAAGAAGAAAACACACACATTTATGTAAAAAAAAGAAGAAAACACACATTTATGTAAAAAAAGAAGAAAACACACATTTATGTAAAAAAAAAAAGAAGAAAACACTCGGATTTATGTAAAAAAAGAAGAAAACACACATTTATGTAAAAAAAGAAGAAAACACACATTTATGTAAAAAAAGAAGAAAACACACATTTATGTAAAAAAAAAAAGAAGAAAACACACATTTATGTAAAAAAAAAAGAAGAAAACACACATTTATGTAAAAAAAAAAGAAGAAAACACACATTTATGTAAAAAAAGAAGAAAACACTGACATTTATGTAAAAAAAAGAAGAAAATACACACATTTATGTAAAAAAAGAAGAAAACACACACTTTATGTAAAAAAAAGAAGAAAACACACATTTATGTAAAAAAAAGAAGAAAACACACATTTATGTAAAAAAAAAAGAAGAAAACACACATTTATGTAAAAAAAGAAGAAAACACACATTTATGTAAAAAAAGAAGAAAACACTGACATTTATGTAAAAAAAAGAAGAAAATACACACATTTATGTAAAAAAAGAAGAAAACACACACATTTATGTAAAAAAAAAGTAGAAAACACACTTTATGTCAGAAAAGAAGAAAAACCGGATCTGAGCTGGACTCTGGACCAGGACCAGGGTCTGATCCGGGTCTAATCCGGCTCTAAATCCTCCTCGTGTGGAACATTCTGGTTCAGACCCAAAAACAAACAGCGTTTTTCTGCCAAAACCTGAAACTCTGAACTTCAGCACAACCAGGAAACTCAGCTCGAAAAACCACGAGAAAAAACGTGAAAAACACAATAAGATAAACAAACGTGAAAAACTAAAAACTGAAAATGTAAAAAAACTATTTTTAAACAAAACAAAACACGAAGACAAAACATAACATGAAAAGCTAAAAAAGAAAACTAAAAAACAATGTAAAAAAAATAAAAATGTAATAAAAAAAGAAGAGAAAAAATAATAATTTCTGAGTTTACTTTAATTTTTTTTTTTCTGGTGGAATTGGAGGGACTGAAAACACTGCACTGAATCATTTTGTGGGGAATTTTTTTCATTCAGAATTTTTCATTTGAGAAAAACACATGGAAAAGTACACTGTAAAACCAAGAAGCTGAAAAATACAGGAAAAAACGTAACATGTTTAGTGTAAAAAGGACATTTTAGTCTTTGATTCTAAATCAGTCAAAAATAATTCTTTGTGTGTTTTATGTTTTGGGGATGGGTTTTTTATTTTATGAAAACAGATCCTGGATTTAAAAGAAGAGTTTAGTCCTGGTTTAGTCCTGGTTTAGACCTGGTTCAGACCTGGTTCAGTCCTGGTTTAGACCTGGTTCAGACCTGGTTCAGTCCTGGTTTAGTCCTGGTTTAGACCTGGTTCAGACCTGGTTTAGTCCTGGTTTAGACCTGGTTCAGACCTGGTTCAGTCCTGGTTTAGTCCTGGTTTAGACCTGGTTCAGACCTGGTTCAGTCCTGGTTTAGTCCTGGTTTAGTCCTGGTTTAGTTCTGGTTTAGTCCTGGTTTAGACCTGGTTTAGTCCTGGTTTAGTCCTGGTTCAGACCTGGTTCAGTCCTGGTTTAGTCCTGGTTTAGACCTGGTTCAGACCTGGTTCAGTCCTGGTTTAGTCCTGGTTTAGTCCTGGTTTAGTCCTGGTTTAGTCCTGGTTTAGTCCTGGTCCGGTCCTGGTTTAGTCCTGGTCCGGTCCTGGTTTTCCCTCAGACTTGGAGCTGAGTGAGTTTTTTCCGTTTGTTTCGACGAGTTTGAATTTTACGACGACAAATATTTCCATAATTACAGTTTTTGCAGCTCAGTGTTTTTGCTCCGGGGTTTAATGTGAGGCCTGAACACCAGATGCCCTCCCACAGCCCTGTGTGTGAGAGGAACAGGAAGTGAAGCTGGACGGGTTAGAGTGTCACAATCATTCTGAGGGAAAGAAACGTCAAGGACTGAACCAGGACTGAACCAGGACTGAACCAGGACTGAACCGGGACTGAACCAGGACTGAACCAGGGCTGAACCAGGGCTGAACCAGGGCTAAACCAGGGCTAAACCAGGACTAAACCAGGACTGAACCAGGGCTGAACCAGGGCTGAACCAGGGCTGAACCAGGGCTAAACCAGGGCTAAACCAGGGCTAAACCAGGACTAAACCAGGACTGAACCAGGGCTGAACCAGGGCTAAACCAGGGCTAAACCAGGACTGAACCAGGGCTAAACCAGGGCTAAACCAGGACTAAACCAGGACTAAACCAGGACTAAACCAGGTCTAAACCAGGACTGAACCAGGTCTAAACCAGGACTAAACCAGGTCTGGACCAGGTCTTGTCTCAGTGAAAGTCCAGACTGAACACTGGTCTTTTCACCAGAGGTCGTTGACCTCTCTCTGGGCCCAGTGACCTCTGACCTCGCCCTGACCCCTCAGAGTCACGCCAGGTTCAACCTGAGTCCAGATCTGAGTCCAGACTTCAGTCCAGACCGTCACGTGGAACCAGTTTAGGAACGGAAAACTTTATCAGATTTAGATCTGAGACTTGACTCTGAGTTCAGACCTGGTTTAGTCCTGCTGAACCAGGTCTAAACCAGGACTAAACCAGGTCTGAACCAGGTCTGAACCAGGTCTAAACCAGGACTAAACCAGGTCTAAACCAGGTCTGAACCAGGACTAAACCAGGTCTGAACCAGGACTAAACCAGGACTCAAACCAGGTCTAAACCAGGTCTGAAACCAGGACTAAACCAGGACTAAACCAGGTCTAAACCAGGACTAAACCAGGTCTGAACCAGGACTAAACCAGGACTAAACCAGGACTAAACCAGGTCTAAACCAGGTCTAAACCAGGTCTAAACCAGGTCTAAACCAGGTCTAAACCAGGTCTGAACCAGGACTAAACCAGGTCTGAACCAGGACTAAACCAGGACTAAACCAGGTCTAAACCAGGTCTGAACCAGGACTAAACCAGGACTAAACCAGGACTGAACCAGGTCTAAACCAGGTCTAAACCAGGTCTAAACCAGGTCTAAACCAGGTCTAAACCAGGACTAAACCAGGACTAAACCAGGACTAAACCAGGACTAAACCAGGACTAAACCAGGTCTGAACCAGGACTAAACCAGGTCTGAACCAGGACTGAACCAGGTCTAAACCAGGACTGAACCAGGACTGAACCAGGACTGAACCAGGTCTGAACCAGGACTAAACCAGGACTAAACCAGGACTAAACCAGGACTGAACCAGGACTAAACCAGGTCTAAACCAGGTCTAAACCAGGACTGAACCAGGACTAAACCAGGACTAAACCAGGACTAAACCAGGTCTGAACCAGGTCTAAACCAGGTCTAAACCAGGTCTGAACCAGGACTAAACCAGGTCTGAACCAGGACTGAACCAGGTCTAAACCAGGACTGAACCAGGACTGAACCAGGACTGAACCAGGTCTGAACCAGGACTAAACCAGGACTAAACCAGGACTAAACCAGGACTGAACCAGGACTAAACCAGGTCTAAACCAGGTCTAAACCAGGACTGAACCAGGACTAAACCAGGACTAAACCAGGACTAAACCAGGTCTGGACCAGGTCTGGACCAGGTCTAAACCCGGGTGAGTGTTGTCTATGGTTGGCTCGGTTGCTGCTCTTTTCTTTTCTGTTTCATAAATGAGTTGGAGTTCATTTCCCTGAGGACGATTTCCAGACGAGCAGCACTTTTACTCTTGTTTGTGTTTCTTCAGCTCTGACGCACTTTACACTTTGAGTCGACTTCATGATCAGAAAAAAGTCTTTGGTCGACTACCGGCTCAGTCCTGGTTTCAGAATCAGAATCAGAATCAGAATTACTTTTATTTATCCCCAAGGGGAAATTCTTTTCGTTACATGTGCAACCGACCAGTAGAGACAGAAAGTATTAAAACAATATAAGATATATAGAAAATAAAAATAAAATACAATAGCTCTATATAATGTCTACCCCATTTAACTTAACTTATAAGTGTCTTTATTAATCAACTAAACCCCGATATGAACAATACTCAACTAAACCCCCGATATGAACAATTTTACAATAAGATTAACTCTACTATCCTTGTCTATTTACATATTCACATGATCATGTACAGTTTGTGTATATAAGTGGACTTAATATTGCACAGTGGACTTAATATTGCACAATGACTTCACAAGCGGATTTACAGCACAGAGTTCAGTAGTTTGATGGCGACAGGCAGGAATGATTTCCTGTGTCTTAGACCTGGTTTAGTCCTGGTTTAGACCTGGTTTGGTCCTGGTTTAGTCCTGGTTTAGTCCTGGTTCAGTCCTGGTTTAGTCCTGGTTCAGTCCTGGTTTAGTCCTGGTTTAGTCCTGGTTTAGACCTGGTTTAGTCCTGGTTTAGTCCTGGTTTAGACCTGGTTTGGTCCTGGTTCATTCCTGGTTTAGTCCTGGTTCAGTCCTGGTTCAGTCCTGGTTTAGTCCTGGTTTAGTCCTGGTTTAGTCCTGGTTTAGACCTGGTTCAGTCCTGGTTCAGTCCTGGTTTAGACCTGGTTTAGTCCTGGTTTAGTCCTGGTTCAGTCCTGGTTCAGTCCTGGTTTAGTCCTGGTTTAGTCCTGGTTTGGTCCTGGTTTAGACCTGGTTTAGTCCTGGTTTAGACCTGGTTTGGTCCTGGTTTAGACCTGGTTTAGTCCTGGTTTAGACCTGGTTTGGTCCTGGTTTAGTCCTGGTTTAGTCCTGGTTCAGTCCTGGTTTAGTCCTGGTTCAGTCCTGGTTTAGTCCTGGTTTAGTCCTGGTTTAGACCAGGTTTAGTACTGGTTTAGTCCAGGTTTAGTCCTGGTTCAGTCCTGGTTTTAGTCCTGGTTTAGTCCTGGTTTAGACCTGGTTTAGACCTGGTTTAGTCCTGGTTTAGTCCTGGTTTAGTCCTGGTTTAGTCCTGGTTTAGTCCTGGTTTAGACCTGGTTTAGACCTGGTTTAGTCCTGGTTTAGACCTGGTTTAGACCTGGTTTGGTCCTGGTTTAGACCTGGTTTAGTCCTGGTTTAGTCCTGGTTTAGTCCTGGTTCAGTCCTGGTTTAGTCCTGGTTCAGTCCTGGTTTAGTCCTGGTTTAGTCCTGGTTTAGACCTGGTTTAGTCCTGGTTTAGTCCTGGTTTAGTCCTGGTTCAGTCCTGGTTTAGTCCTGGTTTAGTCCTGGTTTAGACCTGGTTTAGTCCTGGTTTAGTCCTGGTTTAGACCTGGTTTAGACCTGGTTCGGTCCTGGTTTAGACCTGGTTTAGTCCTGGTTTAGTCCTGGTTTAGACCTGGTTTGGTCCTGGTTCATTCCCTGGTTTAGTCCTGGTTCAAACAGTCCTGGTTCAGTCCTGGTTTAGTCCTGGTTTAGTCCTGGTTTAGTCCTGGTTTAGACCTGGTTCAGTCCTGGTTCAGTCCTGGTTTAGACCTGGTTTAGTCCTGGTTTAGTCCTGGTTCAGTCCTGGTTCAGTCCTGGTTTAGTCCTGGTTTAGTCCTGGTTTGGTCCTGGTTTAGACCTGGTTTAGTCCTGGTTTAGACCTGGTTTGGTCCTGGTTTAGACCTGGTTTAGTCCTGGTTTAGACCTGGTTTGGTCCTGGTTTAGTCCTGGTTTAGTCCTGGTTCAGTCCTGGTTTAGTCCTGGTTCAGTCCTGGTTTAGTCCTGGTTTAGTCCTGCTTTAGTCCTGGTTTAGACCTGGTTTAGTCCTGGTTTAGTCCTGGTTTAGTCCTGGTTCAGTCCTGGTTTAGTCCTGGTTTAGTCCTGGTTTAGACCTGGTTTAGTCCTGGTTTAGTCCTGGTTTAGACCTGGTTTAGACCTGGTTTAGTCCTGGTTTAGTCCTGGTTTAGTCCTGGTTTAGTCCTGGTTTAGACCTGGTTTAGTCCTGGTTTAGTCCTGGTTTAGACCTGGTTTAGACCTGGTTTGGTCCTGGTTTAGTCCTGGTTTAGTCCTGGTTTAGTCCTGGTTTAGTCCTGGTTTAGACCTGGTTTAGTCCTGGTTTAGTCCTGGATTAGTCCTGGTTTAGACCTGGTTTAGTCCTGGTACAGACCTGGTTTAGTCCTGGTTTAGTCCTGGATTAGTCCTGGTTTAGTCCTGGTTTAGACCTGGTTTAGTCCTGGTCCAGACCTGGTTTAGTCTTGGTTTAGTCCTGGTTTAGTCCTGGTCCAGACCTGGTTTAGTCCTGGTTTAGTCCTGGTTTAGTCCTGGATTAGTCCTGGTTTAGTCCTGGTTCAGACCTGGTTTAGACCTGGTTTAGTCCTGGTCCAGACCTGGTTTAGTCCTGGTTTAGTCCTGGATTAGTCCTGGTTTAGTCCTGGTTTAGACCTGGTTTAGTCCTGGTCCAGACCTGGTTTAGTCTTGGTTTAGACCTGGTTTAGTCCTGGTCCAGACCTGGTTTAGTCCTGGTTTAGACCTGGTTTAGTCCTGGTTTAGACCTGGTTTAGTCCTGGTTTAGACCTGGTTTAGTCCTGGTTTAGACCTGGTTTAGTCCTGGTTTAGACCTGGTTTAGTCCTGGTTTAGACCTGGTTTAGTCCTGGTTTAGACCTGGTTTAGTCCTGGTCCAGACCTGGTTTAGTCCTGGTTTAGACCTGGTTTAGTCCTGGTCCAGACCTGGTTTAGTCCTGGTTTAGTCCTGGTTTAGTCCTGGATTAGTCCTGGTTTAGTCCTGGTTCAGTCCTGGTTTAGTCCTGGTTTAGACCTGGTTTAGTCCTGGTTTAGACCTGGTTTAGTCCTGGTTTAGTCCTGGTTTAGTCCTGGTTCAGACCTGGTTCAGTCCTGGTTTAGTCCTGGTTTAGTCCTGGTTTAGTCCTGGTTCAGTCCTGGTTCAGTCCTGGTTTAGTCCTGGATTAGTCCTGGTTTAGTCCTGGTTTAGTCCTGGTTTAGTCTTGGTTTAGACCTGGTTTAGTCCTGGATTAGTCCTGGTTTAGTCCTGGTTTAGACCTGGTTTAGTCCTGGTTTAGTCCTGGTTTAGTCCTGGTTCAGTCCTGGTTTAGTCCTGGTTTAGTCCTGGTTCAGACCTGGTTTAGACCTGGTTTAGTCCTGGTCCAGACCTGGTTTAGTCCTGGTCCAGACCTGGTTTAGTCCTGGTTCAGTCCTGGTTTAGTCCTGGTTTAGTCCTGGTTTAGTCCTGGTTTAGACCTGGTTTAGTCCTGGTTTAGACCTGGTTTAGTCCTGGTTTAGTCCTGGTTCAGTCCTGGTTTAGACCTGGTTTAGTCCTGGTTCAGTCCTGGTTTAGTCCTGGTTTAGACCTGGTTTAGTCCTGGTTCAGTCCTGGTTTAGTCCTGGTTTAGACTTGGTTTAGTCCTGGTTCAGACCTGGTTTAGTCCTGGTTCAGTCCTGGTTTAGTCCTGGTTTAGTCCTGGTTTAGTCCTGGTTAAGACCTGGTTTAGTCCTGGTTTAGACCTGGTTTAGTCCTGGTTTAGTCCTGGTTCAGTCCTGGTTTAGACCTGGTTTAGTCCTGGTTCAGTCCTGGTTTAGTCCTGGTTTAGACCTGGTTTAGTCCTGGTTCAGTCCTGGTTTTGTCCTGGTTTAGACCTGGTTTAGTCCTGGTTCAGTCCTGGTTTAGTCCTGGTTTAGACCTGGTTTAGTCCTGGTTCAGTCCTGGTTTAGTCCTGGTTTAGACTTGGTTTAGTCCTGGTCCAGACCTGGTTTAGTCCTGGTTCAGTCCTGGTTTAGTCCTGGTTTAGTCCTGGTTTAGTCCTGGTTAAGACCTGGTTTAGTCCTGGTTTAGACCTGGTTTAGTCCTGGTTTAGTCCTGGTTCAGTCCTGGTTTAGACCTGGTTTAGTCCTGGTTCAGTCCTGGTTTAGTCCTGGTTTAGACCTGGTTTAGTCCTGGTTAAGTCCTGGTTTAGTCCTGATTCCTCTCTTTCTGAGGAAAAGTAGGTTGTTTAAATGATCGCGAGCTTTAACTGTTGAAATAATGATGCGTTTTTGTGTTTTTTTATTTTTTTCTCTATTTTTTCTGTTTGTTTTTTTTTGTTTTTGTTTGTTCTGTTCTTTCTGTTCTTTCAGTTTGTTCTTGTTCACGTTTAGACCTGGAGGTTTAACAGCAGCAGATCACGACGATAATAAAGTGTGATGTTTTTATTGGATCTAACCACAGCCCGACGCAGAAGAACACGCTCCGTTTGAACAAAGAGGCTTTAGTCCTTGTTTAACTCTTAAACTTGGTCTCGGTGCAGTTTTTTTTTTCGTTTTTTTTAATCCCTTTGACGTTAACATCTACGTTTTGTCACAAAGTCCAAGTCTGGTCCGTTTTCAGATCAGAACCACCTGAACACACCGCCCGTCTGTTTAAACACTGCAGACTCCGTTTGCGTTGCGTGTTCTGCCTGTGTTCATCTGATCCATGTCTTTCTTCAGACGCAGGAGGACAGGGCTTTAGTGGAACACGCTCTCTTCACTTTATGCTGCGCTGGCCCCATCTGAACAATACACTTTTTTTTGAGATGGCAAAGGTTTAAAGGCCAAGAACAATGTGGAAAATGCAGAGTATTTTTCCTTTTAGTCTCAAACTGTTCTGATTGTGAAGCTGAAGAGTGTGACCTGAACAGAGGCGTGTGGCGTTTCATCATTTGTTTCAGATTTAGTTAATGGTCAATGGTCACAGATTTGTACAGCGCTTTTCACTCACACATTCATTCACACATTCATTCACACATTCACTCACACATTCACTCACACATTCACACATTCACTCACACATTCACACATTCACTCACACATTCACACATTCACTCACACATTCACACATTCACTCACACATTCACTCACACATTCACACATTCACTCACACATTCACACATTCACTCACACATTCACTCACACATTCACACATTCACTCACACATTCACACATTCACTCACACATTCACTCACACATTCACTCACACATTCACACATTCACTCACACATTCACTCACACATTCATTCACACATTCACTCACACATTCACTCACACATTCACTCTTTCACTCACTCATTCACACATTCACTCACACATTCACTCACACATTCACTCACACATTCACACATTCACTCACACATTCACTCACACATTCATTCACACATTCACTCACACATTCACTCACACATTCACACATTCACTCACACATTCACTCACACATTCACTCACACATTCACTCACACATTCTACTCCACACATTCCACACATTCCACTCACACATTCATTCACACATTCACTCCACACATTCCACACATTCACTCAAACATTCACTCACACATTCATTCACACATTCATTCACACATTCACTCACACATTCACTCACACATTCACTCACACATTCACTCACACATTCATTCACACATTCATTCACACATTCACTCATTCACTCACACATTCATTCACACATTCATTCACACATTCACTCACACATTCATTCACACATTCATTCACACATTCACTCACACATTCACACATTCACTCACACATTCACTCACACATTCATTCACACATTCATTCACACATTCACTCACACATTCATTCACACATTCACTCACACATTCACTCACACATTCATTCACACATTCATTCACACATTCACTCACACATTCACTCACACATTCACTCACACATTCACTCACACATTCATTCACACATTCATTCACACATTCACTCACACATTCATTCACACATTCATTCACACATTCACACATTCATTCATTCACACATTCACTCACACATTCACACATTCACTCACACATTCACTCACACATTCACTCACACATTCATTCACACATTCATTCACACATTCACTCACACATTCATTCACACATTCATTCACACATTCACTCATTCACTCACACATTCATTCACACATTCATTCACACATTCACACATTCACTCACACATTCATTCATTCACACATTCACTCACACATTCATTCATTCACACATTCACTCACACATTCACACATTCACTCACACATTCATTCACACATTCACACATTCACTCACACATTCATTCATTCACACATTCACTCACACATTCACACATTCACTCACACATTCATTCACACATTCACACATTCACTCACACATTCATTCATTCACACATTCACTTACACATTCACACATTCACTCACACATTCACTCACACATTCACTTACACATTCACTCACACATTCACTCACACATTCACTCACACATTCACTCACACATTCACTCACACATTCACTCACACATTCACTCACACATTCACTCACACATTCACTCACACATTCATTCACACATTCACTCACACATTCACTCACCCGTTCACTCACACATTCACACAGACACTGGGGACAAGGGTTAAGTGTCTTGCCCAAGGACACAACGGCTGCAGGAGCAATTGCACCGCCAACCTGTGGGTCAGTGGATCTGAGCGCTCAACCGAGGATGTTTATGTATGATTTAATTCATATTTGCAATAAATACGTCTGAAATCAACAAAACACATGATTCTCTCACGGCACAGAGTCCCTTCAAAGTTTAAATCATCCACAAAATAAAGTCTTAGCAGGGATTATTTATGTCGGCTCTGACTGTCGTGTCGTGTTTACAGTCCAGTTGCTATGGTAACGGTCGGTCCTTGTTTACACTCCGGTTGCTATGGTAACGGTCGGTCCTTGTTTACACTCCGGTTGCTATGGTAACGGTCGGCCTTGTTTACACTCCGGTTGCCATGGTAACGGTCGGCCCTTGTTTACAGTCCGGTTGCTATGGTACATTATTCACCTGATTCGTTCCCGCCCACTTTTGCCACAGATCCGTGCTTCTGTTGTGAACGCACTTCCGTTTGACGAGAACTCGAGATAAGTCTGACGCTAAAACGTTACAAGTCGATGGATTCGTGAAAAATGTTTAATGAACACGAGACAACAACAACACGTTACAGCACGGCATTTTAGTCGAGTAGAACTTATTTTCTGTCGAGCTCCTCCCCCCGTGTGAACTACAATGGAAACAAGATGGCGGCGCCCACGACAACGTCAGGAACAAAGTGAATAAACTTCACACAAACTGTCAAAGTGTCAAACTGGACAAATGTTTAGTTTTGTGAAAATGATGCGCCACAACACGACACTCAGGCCCCGAGCTCACATTTATTTGGCTCCAGAGACAGAAGCGTCGTGTCCCTGTAATTCTACAACCGTTACCATAGCAACCCGACTGTAAACAAGGGTCAACTGTTACCGTAGCAACCAGACTGTAAACAAGACCCACATCCACACACGACACAACAGTGACATAAATAATCCCTGATAAGACTTTATTTTGTCGATGATGGTTTGAAGTGTCTCTGTGTTTTCGATGGTGCGTCGCCTTCTGATGACATCACAGAGGGATCAGCTCCACTTCCTGTCGTTTTACGCTTTGATTCTTCTTCACAAACTTCACAAATGTAAAACTGTGATGAATATAAACCACTGAATGCCCCCAAACTACATCAGAATCAGACAAACCTGAGACTAAAAACAGTAGTAAAAATATAAGAACTAACTTGTTGGTTTATCTGGTCTATTATCGACTAATGACTGTTTTTTTGTTTGATTTTTACACTTTTTTGGTCAAATCCAGTAAAGGCAGCAGTGGTTTGTGTCTTCTGTGTCTCACATTCCTGTTTGGAATGCCCCCAAACTACATCAGAATCAGACAAACCTGAGACTAAAAACAGTAGTAAAAATATAAGAACTAACTTGTTGGTTTATCTGGTCTATTATCGACTAATGACTGTTTTTTTGTTTGATTTTTACACTTTTTTGGTCAAATCCAGTAAAGGCAGCAGTGGTTTGTGTCTTCTGTGTCTCACATTCCTGTTTGAGTCGGACAAAGTTCAGTGAGAGTTTGTTGTGTAACTCCAGAGCGTTCAGACGAGCGAGCAGATGTGGAGCAGATGTTCTACTGAAACAGGAGCGAGAGAGGGGGGAGGAGAGAGAGAGGGGGGGAGGAGGGGGAGAGAGGAGAGAGAGGAGAGAGAGAGGGGAGGAGGGAGGGGAGGAGGGAGGGGGGGGAGGGGGAGGAGAGGGGGAAGGAGGGGGAGAGAGAGAGAGAGAGAGAGAGAGAGAGAGAGAGAGAGAGAGAGAGAGAGAGAGAGAGAGAGAGAGAGAGGGGAGGGGGAGGGGAGGGGAGGGGAGAGGAGAGGAGGGAGAGAGGGGAGAGAGGGGAGAGAGGAGAGAGGGAGAGGGAGAGAGAGGGAGAGGGAGAGAGGGAGAGAGGGAGAGAGGAGAGAGGAGAGAGAGAGAGAGGGAGAGAGGAGAGAGGGAGAGAGGAGAGAGAGGGAGAGAGAGGGAGAGAGGGAGAGAGGGAGAGAGAGGGAGAGAGGGAGAGAGGAGAGAGAGGGAGAGAGGGAGAGAGGAGAGGGAGAGAGGGAGAGAGGAGAGGAGGAGAGGGAGAGAGGGAGAGAGGAGAGAGGAGAGAGGAGGGGGAGAGAGAGAGACTTCTTGGTGTGAATGAAAATGGCCGACAGTTTGTGTTTTATTAAAATGTTTGTGTCATGTTTTCACTTCATCAACAAAGACCAAAGTCAGTCTGAGTTTGTGTCGGAGGAGGTCTTGTTGTTGTTGGAGGAGGTCTTGTTGGAGGAGGTCTTGTTGGAGGAGGTCTTGTTGTTGTTGGAGGAGGTTTCTCTCCGTTGCAGACATGTCTTTGCGTCCTCTCCTGATCGTCTGTTTCTCTCTCGTTGCAGACATGTCTTTGCGTCCTCTCCTGATCGTCTGTTTCTCTCTGTTGCAGACATGTCTTTGCGTCCTCTCCTGATCGTCTGTTTCTCTCTGTTGCAGACATGTCTTTGTGTCCTCTCCTGATCGTCTGTTTCTCTCTGTTGCAGACATGTCTTTGCGTCCTCTCCTGATCGTCTGTTTCTCTCTGTTGCAGACATGTCTTTGCGTCCTCTCCTGATCGTCTGTTTCTCTCCTGATCGTCTGTTTCTGTTGCAGGTACGACTTCGTGGAGGTGTTTAACGGGGGGAATGAGAGTGCGCCGCTGGTGGGCCGGTTCTGCGGTAAGATCGCCCCGTCTCCGATCATCTCCAGCGGCGTTCAGCTCACCGTCCGGTTTGTGTCGGACTACGAGACGCACGGGGCCGGCTTCTCCATCCGCTACGAGGTCTTCAAGACGGGTACGGGCCCCTCGGGCGCAGGCTCTGGAGCGCGGAGGGGCGGACTCTTCACGTCTGAAGAGTCCGCCCCGCCGCGAACCTTCTGCTTCACGGTGTTTTTCTCACACGCAACTTATTTATTTTGGTGTCAAGAAACGGTTTGACACCAAACAATATCAGTGCAGTGTGCAGTTTAGTCATGTATAATATATGTATAAACCAGTGGTTCTCAAACTTTTTCAGTCGCGACCCTGAAAATAAAAATAGTTCACATTCGCGACCCCCAAACACAAAAAAGTGGCAACATGCAAAGTGATAAATTCGTCTTAAATCTAATGTTTGGCTTTATTTTGAGAATATTGACCTTATTCTGCCCCGCCCACTTTTGCCGTTTTTTAGACTTCTGTTTGACGAGAACTCCGTTAAAGCTAATGACGAACGAGGGAAAAGTCTCGCCGCTAAAATGTTACATAAAATAGATTGATTTGTGTAAAATGTTTGTGTAAAACACGAGCAACAACAAGTCACAACGCAACGATTTCCTGAAAACGTCTTTTTAGTCGAGTAGAACTTATTTTCTGTTGAGCTCGTCTGCTCCGTGTGAACTACAACGGAAACAAGACGGCGGCGCGTACGGCAACTTCAGGAATAAAGTGAATAGACCTGAATGATTTGATCGTCAGACAAATAGGAATCTACATTCACCACTGCATTTGGAGGATGTCAAGCTTTGTTTAACTCTATTGTATCAGTTTTTCCCATCATCTGGAAATCATTTCGCGCACCCCCTAGTTTCAGAACCACTGATACTGTAACTATTGTAGTATTTAGTTATTTAAATATTCATTCATTCATTTTCTACCGCTTATTCCTGTTCCCGGAGGACTGGAGCCTGTCCCAGTGACTTTGGGCCTCAGGCGGGGCACACCCTGGACAGTGGCCGACAAAAAGACACGGACAGACAACCATTCACTCTCACATTCACACACTACGGGCAATTTAGAGTTCTCAATTAACCTACACAGTCATGTCTTTGGACGGTGGGAGGAGCCGGAGAACCCGGAGAGAACCCACGGTAACACGGGGAGAACATGCAGACTCCACCCAGAGAGATCGTGTGATGTCGGGAGGCAGAAGCTCTAGCCGCTCTGCCGCCGTGCGCCCCGTTATTTAAATACAATTATTAAAAACAGCTTTGTTTAAAACCCTGGAGCAGTTTGAAATCCCCACAACTTCCATAATTAAGTCTGTCGTGTGTTATGTTTAGAAAGCAATTAAAGTCGTTTTATGAATTATTATGGATCAGATGCTACGGTGATTACGAGTGGTTTTAATTTTTTTTTTTTAGTAAATGGAAGATGAAAAGTCTTGGCTTTTCTTGTATAATGGAAACTAAACCTTGAAGCTTTGGTAGATTGTCCACTTTTTATCTTAAACGTTAACGTGACTCTGGAAAC
The DNA here is from genome assembly GCA_019453435.1 of Rhinogobius similis. NCBI lineage: Eukaryota > Metazoa > Chordata > Actinopteri > Gobiiformes > Gobiidae > Rhinogobius > Rhinogobius similis. The sequence continues at coordinate 41,019,503 of CM033631.1, read as the reverse complement.
ACGAGGCCAACGGAGCGGGAAAACATCTGTGGATTTTCAAACGTCCAAAAGTCACTTTTAATCTGAGGAGCTGCGCTGACCTGAAGCTGAAGCTCAGAGCCGTGTAAAGACCAGCCCCTCAGATTGAAAATGACTCTTCCAGATGGACGAGGATCACGCCGTTTATCTTTAGAGACTGAAGCCGAGAACGAGGCGAAGTGTGTCGGAGGAAACGTCCCGCTGACCTTCTGCGCCGAGGTCAAACGGACTCGCACTCCCACAATCCCTCTGGGCGGCGCTTTAGCCCAGATAAACAGTGCTGTCCTACATAGAGCCCCCCCCTCCGCTGGTCCCCGGGGAGCCGTGTGCGCCGGAGCCTGAAAACATCACTCTAAACACCGGCGCGTCCCTGGGGTCCAATAAGTGTCCACACAGAAGCGCCGCCCGGAATAACTGCCCCCTGGTGGTTAATGAAGAGCGCGGCGTGTGAGAAATGAGACGCGGAGAGACGGGGGAGGGACGGGGGAGAGACGGGGGAGGAGAGGGAGGGGGGAGGGAGGGGGGAGGGAGGGGGGAGAGAGGGGGGAGAGAGGGGGAGAGAGGGGGGAGAGACAGAGGAGAAAAGGCACACAAGAGAGAGAGAGAGGATGTATCTGGGCAAAAACATGGAAACACTTTAGTTTTATAAATAATGACTTTGTCCTGCTGTTTCTGCTCCACAAAAGCTGCAGAAGGAGTTAGAAATGTAACTGTGGAGAAGCAGAGACGATCACAGCAGGACGGCAGCATTTAATGATGGTATTTGGATCGTTGTGGCCCAGTGGTGCCTCAGGAGGGGGTTTATTACATCAGCGCCTCTGAACCAGGACACGAGTGACAGGGAGAACATTCAAAAGCTCTTCTTCAGTCACAGAGGCTCAGGTCACACTTTGTCAGAATCTGAATGAAACACACAAACAACATGTCAAAAAGGAATAAACTGTTTCTGATTTTCATTAGTAAAACACTTTATTCATAAATATTATCTTTCTAGAAGTCGCCCTCTGCACATCTAAGCCCCGCCCTCTGATCTGACTAAGCCCCGCCCTCTGCGTGTCTAAGCCTAAACTTCAATGGAGGAGATTCACCTGAAGCTAACCTGCCTTTGTTTCCCTTGTTTCACTTCATCAACAAAAAATAAATAATCTGACTGTGACTGCGACAATTAAGATGTTAATGTCCTGTAAAGACAAAGCTCGAGTCAGATGCCCCTCCCTGTACCTTGTACATGTACGTGTACTTATATTTGTACTTGTACTGCTGCTGTAGTGTGTAGGTTTGTGTTGTTGCTGTTAGAGGAAGTCTGCTCTGTTCCTCTTTTTAAAAACGCAAAAAAAAAAACTTTAAATGAAACAGGGGTTTTCCTTTGACTGAGACAGAGGAAAGAAAAGAGGACACAGAGAGGAGAGTGAGACACGTGTTACTGTGAGACACGTGTTACTGTGAGACACGTGTTACAGTGAGACACGTGTTACAGTGAGACACGTGTTACAGTGAGACACATGTTACAGTGAGACACGTGTTACAGTGAGACACGTGTTACAGTGAGACACGTGTTACAGTGAGACACGTGTTACAGTGAGACACATGTTACAGTGAGACACATGTTACAGTGAGACACGTGTTACAGTGAGACACATGTTACAGTGAGACACATGTTACAGTGAGACACATGTTACAGTGAGACACATGTTACAGTGAGACACATGTTACAGTGAGACACACGTGTTACAGTGAGACACGTGTTACAGTGAGACACATGTTACTGTGAGACACATGTTACAGTGAGACACATGTTACTGTGAGACACATGTTACAGTGAGACACATGTTACTGTGAGACACATGTTACAGTGAGACACATGTTACAGTGAGACACGTGTTACTGTGAGACACGTGTTACAGTGAGACACATGTTACAGTGAGACACATGTTACAGTGAGACACATGTTACTGTGAGACACGTGTTACAGTGAGACACATGTTACAGTGAGACACATGTTACTGTGAGACACACGTGTTACAGTGAGACACGTGTTACAGTGAGACACATGTTACTGTGAGACACACGTGTTACAGTGAGACACGTGTTACAGTGAGACACATGTTACTGTGAGACACACGTGTTACAGTGAGACACGTGTTACAGTGAGACACATGTTACTGTGAGACACACGTGTTACAGTGAGACACGTGTTACAGTGAGACACATGTTACTGTG